>JAVYIG010011258.1:0-62185 GCA_035222895.1 Strongylocentrotus droebachiensis | reverse complement strand
GTTGGTGTTAAGGTGGTATATGCGTACGAAAGTACAATAGTGCCAAGAAAACAATTACCCGGTAAGAAAGTGCTCAATCTCAGGAAACGAAAATGTTAACCGACAATTATTTGCACGTATGGGACTGGTCTGCGAACACCATGAAAATTTACCAAGTTTCCCCCAAATTTATTCAGTTAAAAGCATTTTAGATTATCACTAGTAGAGCAACATGAACGTAACAATAATACTTTATTAGCTGGTGTAACTTTGATGAGCGCTTATCCATACAAAAGAGTGTAAACTGTTATCAAATATACAAATTCAAATGCAAAACTTACCGTTCACTCTCCGCGGACAGTCGATTTATAACTAAAACGTGACGTCACGCGAAGTTAGGCCGAACTATGACGTATTTAAACCTGCCCTCTGAGCGGCCTAAAGTTAGGCCGAACTATGACGTATTTAAGCCTGGCTTATCTTTAGGCGGCCTTCGAGAATAGCAAAAAAGATAGTCCATGGTTTAAACCAGGTTTAGGCCACTGATTTAACTTAGGCCGCTTTCGAGAATACCACCCTATAGATTCTAAATATTATAACTAGGCTCTAACGTAATTGTTCATAAAAAGATTAACTTTTATATACATAGACGTTAGACCCTGTAAAATTATGGAGATCGTGATCTAGAGTGATTCGTTAGATTGCACTCAGAAAAAAATAAACAAGCCGAATAGAAAATCAGAATCACTAGGTGCACAGAACACGAATTTAAACGCGTAGGGCTGGCATATCTTTCCCCAGCAGACGACGCAAACCAAGCTGACCAAATGCATAGGCATCTTCACGTGCAAATCTAAACGCATGGGCACCCCTGGGCACTCTTCCGATAGGGTGGGTTTCAAAGATAAAAACATGCTCTTTCGAATGAAATACAATCTAAATTCCGCAAATGATCGGAACATATTTATAACGAATTATGAAATTAGTACTAAAATTTAATATGGAGTCATAAAAAGTATCATAACTAGCCCATTTCATGGTAGAATTTGACGAAAAATACATCGTTGGAATCAGAAAAACAATTGGAATTCAATAACAACAACTGCGCATGCTCACGACTAGTAGGTCGGTACTGCGCACGCCCAGTTGCTTTGTTTGTTTGCTAATCTTTACTCCACTCAATGTGAATGGGTTTGGACGGCGGCTTGCAAGCTTGTACATCAGAGAGCGGCCTAGCTGTCGCCTTCGGGCAAATTCCGGCGAGCGGCACTCTGATGTCGGTCGTTATCTCGCGCGTTGCGTAATACTTCTGGTCGTAAAATTGCTAGCTGTATCTCCATTGCTGGTAACTTCTTGGAGAGATAGAGCTTTATATGAAACCTAATTGCGTTTTCGGATGATTGACGCTGAAGCTTGTCCGCAGATAATCAGACCTCATTTATACACATCAGCTGTTAAAACTTCATTTAAATTTGATTTGTGTGATGAATCTGTATATGCTCAAAAATGTATTAGGGTTTCTTACATCATTTGACTGATATCTTGGTTTGAAACCGAGTCACGTCTTTCGGATGATTGACGCTGAACATCGGTCTATAGATACTCAGACCTCATTTGTACACATCAGCTATTGAAACTCAACTACAACCACACACACACACACACACATATGCTGTCAATTCTAAACATGAGTTTTGGATTCTGCACTTTAAATTACAATCAGAAAAACGTTTTTCTTTTCTTTTTTAAACGCAATCCTTCCTTCAGGTGTCCAGGCAAGTTCTGCAGCAGATCAATGAAGAAATCCTCCAGAGGGCAGTAGGTGGTATGAAGGAACAGGGAAGGCCATACAAAGGTGATTTGAGATTGTTGTGTTTTATATGTATGAGATAAAACATGAAATTATGATGTGGGAATAGAAAAGGTGAAATGAAGTAGGGCAGATTTGATTAAGTCAGATGGATAAGAACTACGACAGAGTTTGGAACAAGAGGAACGAAATAGAAGGAATTGGAAAGGAAAGGAAAAGGAGAATTGAAGAGACGATTAGATGAGAAGATGAAATGACATAGGATAGAATAACATAGATGGGGATAGATCGTTACTGAACTCAGAGCTCAGAAGGTGATCACTGCAACTGTCCTTGCATCTAGAAAATTTCACAAAACCTCAAGCTTTCCTATGAAAAGATATCGTCTGAGGTGATAATTCATCTGTGGGAATTGCACACAATATGATTCTGAAGTGTGATTTTTTAAGTCGATATGCTATCTTTCTAACACCTTATAAACATGTAAGTAGGCTGGCATACATAATAGTAGATTATATCCATATTAGCCACCAAAAAAGTATACTGTACGGTGAAATGACCTAACCTAAATGAACGTTTTCTGAATTCTGTTCATCTGTAGGGGTGCTTTATGCCGGTCTGATGATCACGAAAGATGGCCCCCCGGGTTCTAGAGTTCAACTGTCGCTTCGGAGATCCTGAAACCCAGGTGGTATTGCCGTTGTTGAAGAGCGACCTCTACGCTACCATGAAGGCGTGTGTCGCGGGAGACCTGCCCAGCGCCAAGCCGAGTTTCTATGATGACCGTTGTTGCGTGGCGATTGTTCTGGCCAGTGGGGGATATCCGGCATCGTACAAGAAAGGTTATGAGATCACAGGTGGGTTTAGCATGCCTTTAAAAAAAATTCTCTGTTTCATTTATACAGGAATGGTTGGGTGTGTGTTTCAATGTGTACAATATGCAGTTGAAAATATAGTTTGGCATTTGGAATGATAGAAAATATATATGCATAGTTTTGAGCAAGTAGGTAATAATTCAGTTCAATTCAATTTCAAATTTGTTCTCATTGTCCCATGGTAATTTGCTCTGCTCACATTTTCACATATAGGTATGACCTTACATAACATATTTTTACATCGATATCATAGCAAATATAGATATCATGACATAGACAGATATTATAACATGATGCGAATGTCAGATGATCACTATATTATATTAAGGGGAAAAGACAGACCATTACATAAAGCCTGTCGGTCATGAAACGGAAGACTAATCCTGGTGACCGACAACATCTTTTATTGGGTAAACACTGGAACAATTTCAAATTCCCCATGAGAGCCCACTTCAATCCATTTTTAAATCATCTCATCTATTCTGTTGCCTACTAGGATTGGACGAGATATCAAGCCAAGCCGATATGATGGTCATCCATGCTGGCACTGCCCTCAAGGATGGGAAGGTCGTGACCTCAGGTGGGCGTGTCCTAGCAGTGGTATCCTCGGCAACGGATCTGTTGACGGCTGCTGCCATGGCTAAGGAAGGGGCGAAGAGGGTCAAGTTCGATGGGGGCTTTTACAGAACGGATATAGCGAGGAGGGCATGCAACTTCCTAGCTCAAAACAAGTGGGTGAAAGCATTTGAATACGTTTGTAGGGAGAGGACGATGCATAAAAAGACGCAAAGCAATCAAGTCCCGCCGCGGCACCAATGTCCTTTGGGAAGACATTGATCTACATTTGCCACTTTCCACCCAGGTGTTAAATGGGTACCCGGTAGGATGCGAAAGCTAATGTGCTTAGATTAGCAAGTGTGCGCTTGTAAAAATGACGCCTGGCTGGAATGCTCCCCAGGGAGTGGAGAATGTGCATACATTGTGTGAGGGTACGCTTGAATCCGATGACCGGGGTAACAATATATATGTGCATGGCTCAGATCAAGGGTACACTTACAAAAATGTAGATTGAACACTGGGAAATTGTTCAATTATCCAAAACCATGAGACCCAGACACAAATTAGCATTTTTATATTAAAAAGTACCATTGGGGGAAGCTCCAAACAAGTTTTCAGCTTCATTGAGTTCAAATTAAAGATTTTAGAGCAATTTTATGATGAAAAAAGGCCTATTTTCAGCACTTTTAACGTTACATTCAAAACATGCACTAATTGGATACCATATTTTTACTAATGGGATGCAAAACTTGTGATTTTTTTAAATCTTGATGTAGAATCTATGTAATAATTAACATTTCTGTTGAGTTAATTCCTATTATTTTACTTTCTTATTCCATTTACACGTGATACAATTTTTGTGATATGTTCATAACTGTGGTGTCCTGCAAATTTCAAATCTTACTAACTGAAGAATGGTGTATAAATAATTGATTTATTTACAAGCTTGCAATGTTATAATGTTTAGTTTCACTTTATCTTTGATTTCTAATCAGATCATTTCATTATGGGTCATGGTTTTAAAAATATTCAGATTTCTGAAAATTGAAAATGTTTGGTGTCCTGCAGTTACGAACATACCATGCAACAGAATCTATACAAAAACTTATTGTATTCTTTCAAAATGATAATGCAATGGTGTATATAGGTGAATGAAGAGCACTGATAACATTGGATTCCCCATTTTAACTTGTATGTGTGATTTAATCAACAATGAATGGACACCGAGTTATGTACGTGACGAGTTATGTACGTACACCATGTTTTTTTTTCTTCAATAAGACCACCTATATTTAGTTATTTGTTATGGTAAGGTAGTAAACAATGTATAAGACATACACACGTCTGATTTGGTGAGAAGAATATTACAAAATATTGCAGTTTGAGCTTTTTCATGTCATGTACATAACTAAGACACCGTTATGAAAAGACACCGAGTTATGTACGTTACTACCAATCACAATTTGAAATAAATTATCATAAATGAATCAATTTATTTCTCTCAGCATGAATTGCACCCTTCTGCATTTTCATTTAAACAAACATTTATTGAATTTAAGGAACAAGAAGTTATAATTTGAATGTAAAACTACTTACTTTTGGTGTCCACAGTTATGTACGATTAAGTACAGAAATCTTACATTTCAGTCCTGAAATAGTAGTTTACAAACTATTTACACATTGCAAATTATGTTTCATTCAGGAAACACATCATTCCTTCAATTGAAGTCGATATTAGACTAATGCAAAACCATATCTGACAATAAGGCAAAGAGAAAGCATCTAGAGAATAAGATGTACTGTACATAACTCGGTGTCCATATTTGTTTTGGCCAAATTCTAATAACTAAATTGAAAAAAGTTGATATGGCAATGGTTTTAAGTTTTGTTTAGGGTATGTTTTAACATCTCATGTACTTTGTTGAGAAAAATTTAAATTATAAGAGAAATATCAGCATGAAGTGGACACCGAGTTATGTACGTAACATTTTTGATGATGTGATATTTGGCTACTGATTGCCGCTTAACGGCAATTTGTTAAGGTCTGATTTTTTAGCTATGTGTTGCATAATGTTTGCAGATTACAAAAATAATGTTGCCACAGTCTATAATTGACTTTTAAAATTCACCTCATATGTAACACTTTTGTGCCCTTGATCAGAGCCCTGCACATATATCTGTAAAGCGCTTTGAGAGGGCCTTCGGTCCTGAAAAGCGCTATATAAGAACTAGGTATTATTATTATTAATAAAACTTTGTGAGAACATTAAAAAAAAAAAAAAAATTTAGATAGAATATTCTTTAAATTTTAATTCAATTTATATTCATAGTTTGCATAATAATAAACCTTGACAGGGTTTATACAGGAAAGGTTAACAAAGCAAAATATGCAGAAGGAACAGTAAAATGCTAGTGCAGTTGGATATAAAGTTTTGATAAAATTTGTGCGATTTATTTCAATATCATATTCAACCAATAAAAAGCATCATAACTTAACTGGATGATGAATTTTGGCAAAAACATTAAATTTGTATAAAGAAGTAAGCAAAAGTAAAACAGATATTCAAAGAAAATTGATTTTCTTAGCCCTTTCTCGCTAATAAATCTCATTTCTATTCACAGATCACCAGGTCTAACGTACAGTGGCAGTGGGGTCGACATTACTGCTGGTGATACATTAGTCCAGGCCATCAAGCCTCTTGCCAAGGCCACGGCCAGGGCGGGGTGTGATGCTGCCCTCGGGGGGTTCGGAGGGCTTTTTGATGTGAAAGCGGCTGGATACAAGGACCCTATCCTTGTGTCGGGTACGGACGGTGTGGGGACAAAATTGAAGGTAGGTTGTTTAATGGTTGTTTCAAGTCTCAAAAAATCTGATGCTGAGAAATGAATATACCTTGAATATACCTTGAAGGCCACACCTCGCCATCGTGGTGATGAAGATCCAGTAGATAGTGTGGTGTGGCAGGGTTAGGGGGGGGGGGGTCTTTCTGTTAGAAGTGTGCTGTTTATTTGATATTATCAATATTTTTTCTCGAAATTGAGTGTGATAGGGGTAGTCCCAGCCTAAAAACTTTAAGAGAATTATGAGGAAAGGTCCTTAACTTTGTTCTCCAAGAAATGTTGCTGTCTGTAGTTCTAAATGTTTATTTGCTTTATTCTTTCCAATTAATGTTGTTGGTTCTTGGTTGCTCCGAGGAAGAGAAAGAATGAATAGAATAGTCTAGGATGTCGTGTAATACTCTTCCCAACTTCAGTGTTTCATCAGGGATACCAAGATCAATAACTCTTGATTATCCCTCATGTCAGAAGTGTTCTTTTTAAAATGTAATGTTATTTAATTTGATTAGATAGAAATAAATGCCTGTGCTTCAATGTTTCATTGGTCAAACGTTATGTCCAGATATGAGAAATTGAATTTCTGTTTCCTTGTAAACATGAGAAAAATACATTAAATATATTAATTAAGCCATTGGTAAAATGTCATATTCCTCTTAAAAGGATTTCTGACAAGTTTGATCAATGGTTATTATCACAGGCTTTGTACTTGATTGATAAAGAAACTTTGATTACGAAGCTGAATTTTTTCGGTGTCAATTGCAGATTGCTCAGGCCTGCGACCTTCACCAGACGATAGGCCAAGACCTGGTAGCCATGTGCGTGAATGATATCCTAGCCCACGGCGCAGAGTCCCTCTTCTTCCTGGACTACTTCTCCTGCGGCAAGCTAGAGGTGGGCGTAGCCAGGGACGTGGTTGGAGGCGTGGCTGAGGGATGCAAAATGGCTGGCTGTGCCCTGCTAGGTGAGTGGATCAATCGGCTTAATTAGAGAAAACCCATCAGAGGAATTTATTAGGGTTAGGGTCAGGGTTCGGTCCTAGTAGTAGAAGACTATAACTTGTTTAGCACAGGGCTAATCTTCCACAAGGTCCATCTGGGTATACTGGTATACTAGGGTGAGCAGGTGGACCACTTCACCAGGGTTTCCCCCTACTCTTATACGAATAGTGCAGTGGGTTCTTAACGTGCAAAGGAGGTGACTCTCCTCTACACGGGGCCTCCATTTAACGTCCTATCCGAGGGACGGGTTTTTTCCACTTAACATAGCCTGCATCTTTGAAACAGGAGGGGCACGTTAACACACAACGCAGGCTTTAGTCATCCTCCTGGGTGGTAACATCTTGTGTAGTGGGTAGTCTGTAATTGTTCCGATCAATCCTCAGTGTCGTTGTAAAAATAAAAAAAAGACATCTTCAGTAATTTATGGTTTGTAGCTTTATCCTCATTATATCATGTGTGCTCAGAGTCTAAAGACTGTTTTGTTACTAGTACAGTGAAAACTGGCTATAAAGACCACCCAAGTGAGACAAGAAAAGTGGTCTCTATAGGCAGGTGGTCTTTATGTACAAGTTCCTTTAGTACATGTTTCAATGAGAAACCATTTTCAAGGAAAACAAGTAATGTGGTCTTTGTAGAAAGATGATCACTAAAGCAGGTTTGACTGTATATGATTTGATACAGATTAAATGCCTTTCTGGCTCTGATCAAACAGTATATGATATATGATGCCCTCGTTTTCTATATTTTGTTTTGGTTAATAAGTCAAATTAAAATTCAATAAAAAAACTATCAATCATTATAAAGATGAGCTAGGTAATATAGTGTACACATTTCTGACTTGCTGTGATAAGAAATGTTAAGATTCTTACAGAGAGTGCATCAACTGTTACTTTTGTTGCTTTTCGATTACGCGCCTTTCTTCTCCAAATGCCCAAACTGGCACCATCTTACGTTGCATCTTGTATATATAGGAAAAGGATAATAATGTAATGGATATACGCTTAATTATCTTTTTAGGAGGCGAAACTGCAGAGATGCCTGGGATGTACGCCCCTAACGAGTACGATCTGGCGGGGTTCACCGTGGGGGCGGTAGAGAGGGGTCACATGCTCCCGAGGATGGACGAGATCCAAGAGGGGGATGTCCTCCTGGGCGTGGCGTCATCAGGTATCCATAGCAACGGGTACAGTCTAGTGAGGAGGCTGGTTGAGCAGGAGGGACTGGACTTCAGGGACCCGTGCCCCTTCAAAGAGGGAGCTTTATTAGGTAGGTGAAGTGTTTCAAAGATATATTGCAACAGCCTTGAAAATCTCCTGTTGAGAAAGTTTGAAGCTCTCACTATGAACATTACGGACAAAGAAAGAGGACAAAATATACAGTTCCTCATTCTACCCTCAACAATTGTTGTGGTAGACAAAGGAACATCCCTTCACTGCTATTATGTAAAAATGTGTAGAACAGGTGAATATGCATGTGACACCTGTTCTACACATTTTAGCGTGCTAATTCAGAAACAAGACCAAGATTTCTCAGGATATTTTCTCGAACAAATAACCACTAATTGCAACTGCAGGCTGATTAAGACGCAAATTAGCTGGCTAATTTGAGATCGTGCTAGTTAAAATAGCGGGTTCATTTTGCAACTTTGGTCTGATGAAGACAGGCCTACTAAGGATGCTCTGTAATTGCAGAATCCACTGAGACAAATACTAGACATGTGCTCAAGGAAGTTATGTAATCATTCATTCATGCACCAACACTGATTGCTATGGTACACAGGTAGAACCATACTGTTACAAAACAAATCATAGTCACGAAGTACCTTCATCACTTCGGGAGTGATCATTCCAAAAAGCATAAAGTGTGACAACTCCATATTAAAATGATTTGTTGGTATTTGGGGTCATCTTTTCCCATGTGCTAACTATGAATTAGCCTACTATGGAATGACAGCATTTAGTTGCCTGAATTGAAAATTACATTGCTAGAAGTTCATCTTCTTTGGCATTCATCTTTCCCATTCAGGTGAAGCTCTCCTGACCCCAACCAGAATTTACTCCAAGACCCTGCTCCCCGCCGTCCGGTCCGGCCACATCAAGGCCTTCGCCCACATCACCGGTGGGGGCCTCCTGGAGAACATCCCCAGGATAATGCCCGGGTCCATGGCCGTCCAATTAGACGCCTCCAAATGGGAGATTCCATCGGTGTTTGGGTGGATCTCGCATCACGGAGGGGTGGAGGAGCTGGAGATGGCGCGGACGTTTAACTGCGGGATCGGGGGCGTGCTGGTGGTGAGGGCGGAAGACGAGGGCGCTGTGCTAGAGATGGTGCGGCAGAACGGAGAGAAGGCCTGGAGGATAGGACAGGTGGTGCCCAAGTGTGGAGGTGAGTCAGACCAACTAATTCTTCTTTTTCTTTTTCCCCAGGGGTGCTAGTTCTCTGGCTTTTACCTCATTTCAGCCCCTTGTCACCCTTCTTATTTAAGCCTATTTTACGGTTTTATATTGTAAAGGAGTACATGAAGCTGTAGCAAATCTGGATCTGTTTCTATTTTCAGGCTTCTTGTGTAAAATCAACTAGAATCTCAGTTTTTGTTGTTTATCTGTTTAGTTGAAATTGCTCTGAATATCTTTTTTACTGAGGCAATTTAAAAAATAAATGAATGATTATGAAAGTGATTTGAAACATCACTTTTTTATCATCTATTACTCATTATTCAGTATGTATGTAAACTTGAATTTCTTACGATGGGATTTGCTTGTAGGAATGAAACATTTGTTCAGAGTAGGACATGAATACAGCAATATTCATGCTATTATTGTCACGTATTTGATCTAGTGTTACAAGTTCTTCTTTCTTTCTTTTTTTTTTTTTGGGGGGGGGGGGAGGGGGTGAAGTACAATTCTGTAAATGTTTTCTGATGAGTTTGAATTAAACTCTTGTGTTAAATGCCTGTTCATTATTTGATATTACTGATCATAACATGTTATCTTTATTAAACTCTAATCTCTATCTCTCTCTCTGAATGCTAGATGGAGCAGCGGTATCGATAACCAGTCTTTCCTCCTCCCTGGCCCGGTGTTACTCCCCTGCTATGAATGGTGTCCAGGAAGGTGGGGTAGAGAAGAAGATGAGAGTAGCTGTCCTCATCTCTGGAACAGGTCAGTCTAAAATCATGAACTCTCAAAACCATACTCGTTTTCTTGTGATCTTACAAGTCAGGAGAAAAAATTCTTTTGGTGGTCTGCCAACCAACATCTGTGATCGCTGTACTCTACTTACTTGGGCTGATTGAAACTATGTACTTTAGAAATAGGGACTGCAAACTGCGATTGATTAGAGGACTTGCGATTGATTTGGATCAGTTCAGTTCATTTTATTCAAAACCACACAATTAATGATATAATCTGTTACATAAGAAGAGACTGGTAATAGTACATCAATCAACATATTTTAACTTGATTACATCATAAACTGAATGGTTTTAGGACCCCTTTAGAAGCTAAATTGCAACTCTTTATAAGACGGAGCCCTGAACTCTACTTTCATCTTCATATGGAATAGATGTTTCATCATGTTCTGCAATGAAGTCATATGTTAAGATATATGTTTGCTTCAATTTTCTTACAGGAACCAATCTACAGGCTCTTATCAATCACACCAAGGATCCTAAAAAGAATTCCAAGGCAGAGATATGTCTAGTGATATCAAATATTCCTGATGTATTGGGGCTAGAGAGGGCACAAAAAGCTGGTATACCAACCAAAGTAAGAAGAATATCTATACAGATTTTTGTTCTACATTTTTAGACGTCTTTATTTCTCCCCTTCCAATTACCCATTATTGCACCTCGAAGCCCCCCCCCCCCTCTCTCTCTCTCTCTCACACACTCTTGCTCCCTCTTTCTCTCTATCTCTCCCTGTTTGTCATATCTCCCTCTCAGTTTCTCTCTTTTAATTCCTTTCATATTATCCTCTTTCCTCCCTCTTACTCCATTTCCTTCCCCCGTCATATCCCATTGTGCATTCTTTTTAAATTGCTCTTCATCAAAGAAGTTGAAGGCAATGTTAGACCTCACTTTTATCAGTCATCGCCTAGTTTGCATTGAAGTTTTAAAACCTTATTGCACAATTAAACCACCGGCGAAGAAGTTTCATTTTGTTGAAATGTAAAATATTTTGGTTAACTATGTGGTTACGGATAAAACAGTCACGGGAGACTTTAGAAAAAGAGTCAACTATGGCTCTGCAAAGTCCTCAAAATGACAAATATTGAACTTGTTTTCAAACATTTTCTTCTTAACAGGTTATAAGTCACAAGGGACTTAGCAGAGAAGTTTTTGATATGAAGATCAATGAAGTCCTCCAAGCAGCTAACATAGAATTCATCTGCCTAGCGGGTTTCATGCGTATTCTCAGCGGTGAGTTTGTCAGCCGATGGCGCGGTCGACTCATCAACGTTCATCCTTCGCTCTTGCCATCCTTCAAGGGAATGAATGCTCATAAATTGGTGTTAGAGGCTGGAGTGAGACTATCGGGATGTTCGGTCCATTATGTAGTGGTGAGTGTTGCGATTGTTTCCCTTTTCCCTATTCAAATTTTGTTAAATACTATGTACCCATTACCTCTCTCTCTATGCGACTCTTCTCCCCCCCCCCCCTTTCTCTCTCTCTCTCTCTCTCCTTTCACTGATTTTAGCTATATTAAAGGAGAATGAAACCCTTTATTGTAACCTACGTCATTATGTAGAGGACATTTGAATTCACATTTTCATACAACAATCGGGTGTATATTCACTAAAGTTTCAAAAATTAGAAGATGGTTATCGTCTGCTATAAGTTCAGAAGAGAGCTGCCATTACTTATGAAATATAGGGACCCTGTACAAAGTTACAACGTATTTGCGCTGTACTCCGCTCTAGCTCTACAGCTGGCATGCATGCACTCAGCACTGTATGGCGCAAATGGAGGAGCATGCAGTACTACGTATACACACAGTAAATGCGCTGCATATTGATATCTGGCGTTCTACAACTTTTAGTAAGTCAAGATGCCGTACTGACAGACTTTTTCGGGAAAAGCCGTAGAGAAGACATTCCATCCTTTTCTGAGCCCTGCAGAACACCACAATCTTTTTCATATAAAGCAGACAATTATTTGTTATGAATGACTAACATGATGGTATGATATGCTCTTGAAATTGATTTAGTTCCAGTGATTGATTTTATTTTTTATTTTTTATTTTTTATTTTTTTATAAATATCTACAGGAAGAGGTAGATGCTGGAGCCATTTTAGTTCAGGAGTCCATCCCCGTGTTGCCAAGGGATACAGAGTCCACTCTCCAAGAGCGTGTGAAGACGGCCGAGCACGTCGCCTACCCTCGCGCTCTCGAGCTGATTGCCAGGGGTCAAGCCTCGCTTGGGTCAGAGGGCAAAGTTGAATGGAAGTTGGACTCGTAACAGGACGTATTACGAGTATACATTGAAACCTGTATGTAAAGACCGCTTATGGGAGACATGAAAATTGGCCTTTATGAACATGTTTCAATGAGAAATCACTGTTCAAGGGAAACTAAAAATTTGGTCTTTGTGGACAGGTGGTCTTTCTATACAGGTGATTGCTAAAGCAGGTTTCACTGTAGCAGGACGTGTTATGCGCATACAGTGAAACCTGTATGTAAAGACCACTTAGGCGAGGCGTCAAAAATAAATATACCAGCCAGCGGCAGCTAACTGCACTTGTGCGTCCTGGCTGCATTTTTTAAATTAGCTCAGCCGGCTACCGCTGGCGGTAGGACCCTCAATTAACTCATGATGTCATCATAATGGTCTACGAACAAAAGCATGCGCCGGCTGCCGCCTTTCGAATGGAAACCGAGCCTCAGATCCCAGCCTGGCGCAAGCCGGCTGGGCTAATAAGTGAAAAATAATTGCCCCAGCCAGGATTCGGCCGTAATTGCAGCCTCGATGCGCCAATACGTGAGGCGGCAGCCTGCTGGTATCGATATTTTTGACGCCTCGCCTTATGGGAGACATGAAATTGGTCTTTGCAGGCAGTTGGTCTTTATGTATATGTTCCTTTAGTACATGTTTCAATGAGAAAACACTGCTCAAGGGAAACTGAAGATTGTGGTTTTTGTGGACAGGTGTATGGAAGTTGGAGTTGTAGCAGGACCTATTTTGCGCATACAGTGAAACCTGTATTTAAAGACTGCTTTATATGGGAGACTTGACAATTGGTCTTTACAGGCAGTTGATCTTTAAGTACACGTTCCTTTAGTTCTGGTACATTTTTCAATGAGAAAACACTGTTCAAGGGAAACTGAAAATGTGGTCTTTGTCGACAGGTGTTCTTTCTATACAGGTGATCGCTAAAGCAGGTTTCACAGTACTTCGTATACACATAGACTTTTTGGTAATCAAGTAATAAAAATATATGTTTAATTTAAATGATAAGTGAGTTTCTTCCAATCATTCCTACGAGTAAAAAAGATATCTGAAAAAATGTGAATAAATTACTTGAGACCCAATCAGGTGCACTCGAGTTCATAATGTATAAATATATGAAATATGGAAAGTTACCATAATTTGCACACAAAGTGTGCTCGTTTTGTATGTATTGCCAGCTGAATTTAGTTATTGTTTGTTTCTTTGTTTTTCTTTTCATATTTTGGACAGTAAACTGAAATACAAGGGAGACAGACACTTTTTATTTGGTAATCTGAAGACGTACAAATGGGAAAGTTGCACGCTTGTTCATACCCAGTACATGCATTCTCTATCTCTCTCACTCTGTCTACCCGTTTTACAATCTGCCTTTGCTGGGATATTTAGTGTAAATTCCTTTCTCTTCTGAAAGGGATTTCGTTTTCGTTTGTGAATGTACATAATTGTTGCCGTTGCACTTAGCTATGTTGAAGGAGAAAATCAAAATGTGTTGTGTATGTCATAGTGTTCAAAACACAGTACTCGTTATATTTTTGTTGTGATACATTAGAGCAGATTCTATTTTTATTGTTTTGCTGGGGTGGGGAGAGGGGGGGGGGGGTGTAGCCCATCCTTATTTTCTGTTGATGCTATCTATAAGCTGACTGGCCAGATTGTGTGTTGTGTCAAGAAGGAAAGGACATTAGAGGCATGATGTTGTAAAAGGTCAAAGGTCAATGGTGGTAGGTTATTTTGAATGGCAGATTACGTGCACTTTTAGCATGTCATCACTGGAATAAGAAACAGGAAAATGCATACTGTTTCGCATGGGTTCAGAACATTAACCACTAGATTTTCTGAAATAACACCATGCTCTAAATACACTTGGAAATTCCCAATATTAACCTGTTGGGAATGAAACCCCAAATTGCTCGAGCACGATTCTATGGAAAAGTTAGCACATGTAAGATGGTGATACACCCTATTCTCAAATGCGAAAGTCCACTCTAATATTAATTTAGTTTCAATAGAAGCACATAAAAGAGAGGAACAGGTCAGTGAAAGTTTGAGCAAAATCTGATTAAAAATGAGAAATTTATGAATTTTTGAAGTTGCGATTAATGAAACACACAAATTGGCGACCCTGTGATGTATCTTGCAAGGTCCTCTCCAATTTACAATTGATTGATTGCAACTTCAAATATTAATAACTTTCCTATTTCCGATTTTGATTAGACTTTGTTCAAACTGTTCCTCTTGATTTTCTGCTTCTATTAAAACAGTGGAACCTCATTATAAAGAGCTCTGATTTAACGAGGTATCTGTTATAACAAGGTGATTTTGCTGGTCCCAGCTCTTTGTACTCTTATGGGTTTTTTTTACCCAAATCTAACAAGATTCCTGATATAACAAGGTAATTTCATTGGTCCAAAGGACCTTGTTATAATGAGTTTTTACTGAACCAACTTAATCAACCAAGTATGTGTAAAGGTGGGAGCATCTTTAAAATTACATACTCGTGTTCATAAAGTCATTGAAATACAAAACTCGAACTGAAATAGCTGGATTTATTTCTGTGAAATTCTGGTCCACTCTGATGGAATATATAGTAGGTATTGAATCTTAATAAATCACTTGTATGCCTCATTTATTTTTGTACTTGTTTGTATTCATTTGCACAAATAGAACCAATGGCTTTATGTATATTTACTGCCCTTTGTGTCTTGCTAAATGGTCTGTCGTCTCCCGTTTGTGAATGGGATACAGGATTACAGTATTTTGCATTAGGGGTTATTTTTTTCTTTTTTTTTTCTTTCTTTTAACACTTTTTGATCAACATTAGATCAGGAATTCCTTGTGGAAAATTGGCAACTTCAGAAGAAAGATTGCAATTTTATTTCCATGTGTGCTGGTATATGTTACCTGCAATGTATTGCTGAATGTAGGTTTGTTGTTTCAGTGCACATTTATTTTTTGCATTCAATTGTTTCCATCAATAAAATACAAACGATTCCTATTGAATCTATGCCATCTCTGCAATTCTTTTTAAAATGTTTTTTTGAGGCAACTTAATTTGTAGACTTAAAGCCCAAGTCCACTCCAAAAATAACTTACTTTCAATAGAACCAGAAAAATCACACAAACCAATCAAAAAAAGTTTGAGCAAAATCGGATAACTAATAACAAAGTTATGCATTTTTAATGACATGAAATAAAATCAAAATCACTACACAAATTGGCAACTCACTCATGAATCTGTGACGTATGGTCCTCATTTAATCCATTAATTATTGTCTTTATATTGATATTATATAAATTTCCTATTTTCACCGTAAGAATCTTATTTCTTCACACCAGTATCCAAGTTAGATTGTTAGTAATATGTTTTTGTGTAGATGCACAAATAAAGAGTAATTTTTGTCCAGTTAAATCATGAAAAATTGAATTTTGATAAACTATTTATATAAAAATTAATAATTATGAAATACAATATTCAGAAAAAAGTATAAATTCTTCAAAATTCATAAAAGTTTTTGGGAAATGCCATGCACGCAATATGATACAGATCGTATAACCTGGGCAAAGGCATGGGGAAATCAAGTTTTGGGGGATAAAAAGGGAAATTAATGGGATTAAACTATATAAAGCTATTGATAAGTTGTGAGGACATGACGTCACAAACTGATAACCATCTTGGCAAATTGTGCTGTGATTCTCATTGTTCCATAGTTTTACATACTTTTTCAAAAAATCATAACTTTCTTATTAGTGATCCGATTTCGCTCAAACTTTTTTTGAATGGTTTGTCTGTTTTTTCTGCTTTTATTGAAAGTAAGTTATTTTTGAAGTGGACTTGTCCTTTAAGAAGGGGAATGAAGCTCATGTATTATAGTTGCTAGAAATCAGAAAAACAAAGGAGTGGAATTTGAGATCAATTATGATGGAGGGCACTTTAATTTGGCAATACGATAATGATATACACTATGATGCTTCACTGTATGCTTCATCAAATCAAGTAAAATATGTCAGTTCCATCATAAACTTGAGGAAATGATATTTTTACTAAATTTATCTACACAATGAACTAAGTTTTTATGTCACTTTTCTACATTCTTTTTTTTTTTTGGGGGGGGGGGCTCTGTCTTTTTCCCAAATTTGTTTCTCTGATTTTTCTCCAGCCATTATCCAATATTGCATGAAGACATAATACACAAGTAGTGCTCGTCTAGTTAAATGGTTTGTCACAAAGATGTGGCAATTGTTGGAAGTCAAATTTAAGTTGTTTTCACTGATCAAGGCTGGGTTCAAACCTCTAGTGACAACTGTTCATAAATTGATCCCTTGTAAATAATATGTAGTTTGCTCAGCATTGTGAGCATTGTGAGCATCTGTAAAAAAAGGGGCCTGGCTGGAATGCTTCAAGATAATATCTTAGACATTTAGTGTTATATAAACCCAGAATGTTCTTATTACAGTGGTCGAGACTAGTCGGACCTCGCCAATATGATAAATTTTCCCAAATCACTCCCCTGTTACGTTGAAAATGTTTTGGAAATTACTGTTGTAGGTCAGACTGCCAAGATTCGTGCCAATGACCCTCCCACAATTTATCATTGATTATAATCATTCTCGGTGGGATCCCTTGGCCACCTTCATTTTAGGACGCACCTCAACAATATTTGTTGATGTTGAATGATATTAAATGCATATAGTTTATCTCGATTAGTCCAGTCTAACAAACCCTTTATTAATATCAAATGTCCCAGAGAAATAAGACTCAAAATGGAGAAACACAAAAGAACAGCACACAAGGAATATTTTCCGTGATATTTACAATTTTATTTCATGTTGACGTATAAACTTGTGTTATCTTGTTACAGGCAATGTACAGAAACAAAAAAATGTACTGTATACTTCATCAGCCTATACAATATTCAATCTCCTAAACACACCTGGTTAAGGAATTACACAACTTAAATTTAAATTCTCTTTTCTTCATCATCAAACATCAAGAGATTCCATGTCTAGAAACATACACATTGAAAAAAGATTTGTCTAAAACTACATTAGGTACTACACACAAAAAACCAATGAAATTTTCCTCTGTAAAGTTTTTTTGTTTTTCATAGACAGTTGCACATAGGACCAACGTAAGATGTACACTGAACTAAACTAACTTCAAGATGAAACATATACACAAAACGTAAAAGAACATATCAAAGTACGCACAAATCAACAGGTTCAGTTCAACGTCATCACTTTTCACTAAATAAAACATATATTACATATCTGCCTCAAGTATAAATCAAAAACACCTTCTCATAGTACAGTTATCCGATCTTTACAATGAATTACACTTGTATCATGAAAAGGCAAATGTTTTCTTTTCTCTTTATTTTGATCATTTCCTCAATAAATGAAGACAAATTAATCTGGTCAGCAAGAAATATCTGGCTCTTCAATTTTTTTTCTTGAACCTCCTGCAGCTAATTGCGATTCAATGGAGTCGCCTACTTACATGTACACATACATACACACCCCTGCTATGCATTCTCAGCAGGCATGTGTCATTGAATTATCAAAAATCTTTACAACGAAAGAATAAAATTTATACAAATCAAACTGCGTTTGAATCCTAGAAGACATCTCAAATTCTAGAAGACGACTGCAGAATTCTCTCAAAGGGGAGAGAGAGAAAGAGAGGGAGATAGATAAAGAGAGAGAGAGAGAAAGAAAAAATCCTTTTGTATGTAATGAAAGCACCATGACAAATTCCTCCTTACAAATTTTTGCTGGAACAAATGCTTGTGAGAAAAACAATGACAAAAAATTCATGTCTTACAAAAATAGTCCTATACACAATTCATCTACAAACCTTCCTCCACAAACCGGTCCCAAACACCCCTCTATCCCAAATACGTTTGTTTACATATCTAACCACATCACTCTCAGCTTCCAGGCAGTCGTTTTTAGTTCATATTCAATTCATCCACAGCGGTGCAAGTCTAACTAATGCTCGTTAGTAAGCAATGAGTTCCCTCTACTCAAAAGTTGAACTGGTGCAGCTAACATATATATTATAGATTCTGGGTCGTTACCATCAGCACTTCTTAGTCAATTCCATGATCCATGATTCTTTGAATATTAATTTAAACCACGCAGCAAGCAGCAGCACATACAATTAATTTAAATTAAGTACAAAATTAGATCCATATATTAACTGTCAAATTTAATCTCTGTGCAAACTATAAATTAGTCTCTTGGCTATCCTATCCCTCAACGATTAGATAACTTACAATTCCAATTTTTGTTCAGCTTTTCCCACAGAATTCATTAGAATGTGAAAAGGCTCATATGACCTGTAATTGAAAAATAAACTAAGCCTCGATAACTGTAGTCTCTGATTCCAGACTTTAACCTCACCATTGCTTACTTGATAACATAAACACCTTGGTTGCTAAAAAGTCAAATACAATACTCCGATGTCTCTGGAACTACTGTTTAAACTCTTATCCTCTTTGTTTGAAGTTGCCAAAAAGTCAAACTCAAATACAGTACTCCTATATGTTTCTGGCTCTTCTTTTTAAAGCTTTTCCTTTTTTACTTTTCCCTCTTTGACAGCACAATATAGTGCAATGGTATCGCGTTGCATCTTTAATTTTGTCTCTATGCAAATAGCGTATGCCTGAGCTTGCTATTTATTATCATTGTGATCAGTTTTCTTACATTCTGAATAACAAATTAAAATAAAAATAAACAAAGGAACATCCCGCATCTGCACAGATTTATCAGGATTATGCTTTAAAATGAGTCTACTGCCTTTTTTCCCCCCAACAAGATGATGATATATCAGACACAGTATGAATTGGTAGTCTTTCTTTCCAGGCACTTGTGTTATTGCAATGCTCCAACTGACCTATTAAACAGTTCATATCAAGCCTCCGAAACCCCGCCTGAACTAACTGAGATCATTACACATCAGTAGCAATGCATTTACATCTTTGCAACAGCTTGGTTGGATTCTTGTCCACAGTGTGTTCAATCTGATTTGTAGTTCTAAAGACCAACCAAAAAAAAATAGACATTCGTACAAATAAATTTTATATAAAATGGAATGAGAAAATAAAAAGATGGGACCTGGGTTTCAACAGAATCACAGGCGCAATTTCATAGCAAAATGAAAAATATAACATTTAAGGGAAATTCAATACATATTTAAAGGAGGATTGCACTACTTGACATACAATTGAAGCACCGTTAATAGATTAATTAATTTGGCGTTAACCACCAAACACCTTAATTAAAGAGTAAAGAATAGTCATTCTTTTCGGTTCCATTCCATTTCCCACGCACAGGAGATGACAACAAGTATATCAACAAAAATGGTACAATCTACATGTAGGTGAGGGTAAAATTGAGTTCTGGTAACAATAGAAATGTAACGTTCAAGGGATCAAACCACACTTCCACTGAATGTGCAAGACTATCGATCGACATTCAAGATGAATTTGGTAGAAATTATGTAATAGCACAGTTTTAAAGCAAAGGATGATGTGAAAATTGGGCAATTAAAAATAGTGGTCCTGTTAAATATTTTGGTAGTCCCAATAACCCACAAAACAATTCAGAATGACAATTTTTAATGCGATGCAATGCAATTACCAGATCTCAAGATTAACATCAGAACCTAGGCAGGAAGGCAAGGAGGGTTTTCACAACAATGTGCATTCACATTGCATTGACAGCTTACAAGGTATCATACTATCAGTTATATTTACCAAGGTCTTTCGTTTACATTTTTGCACTGAAAAAGAGCATTTTTATCACATGGAGCGTGACATTTGAACAAATTCATTGATCATTTATTTTTTAAGCTACACAGTAGCATAAAATGAAAAAAAATAGAAGAAAAAAAAGAAAATTGCAGTAACCTTCAAGACCTCTGTGACAATTACAATCGAAGAATGTCAATCGGAATGTTGTAATTACATCAGTACCACCTCCAACCTAGTAATCTACCAAAAAAGATTGTAACTAATAGTCTAAAAAATCTTTGGCAATAAAAAAGAAGAAAAAAAGAAGCCAGATTAAAAATATATTTGAATGAAACGACACTTGTTCACCACAATTTAAGAGAATGAGACTTCTGTCGCATTCACAGCATCTTCACAATTACGAGCCAAAGTAAATGAATCTATAATATGACAAATTCTTCCACAGAGTTCATCTTTAGAAGGGATTTTGGTCAAAGTGCCAATTCGAATAACGCACTTGCTACCCTCTCCTTGACTTCAGAGTCTAAGAGAGGTGACATGGAGAGATTAAGCAGTCTGTTCTGGTGCTGAAGGAAGAGAGCCTTGTTGGCTGGGATACGAGCCAAGCTTGCAAGGGCATCAGCGGCCCTACGCATCATGTCGTGACTGGGTTTGGCTAGGTCAGGGTTTATCATGTGAGGCGTGTTCTTCTCGCAGGACATGGTATACTCGCTATCCTCAATATAGCGCAAGAGGAATGAGACAATAGAGTTCTTGGTGGCGATGGCACGGCTGGCCTTCATGTCCGACCTAGCTATATTGCTGAGAAGGACTAGCGAGAGCTCCCGCATGACTGGATCCGAGCGTTCACCGAGGTACTGGGTCAAGGTGGAGTAGAGTCGCTCAAGTCTGTGGAACGGCGGAGTGGCAAGGATCATGTCCACGTTATTCTCTTGGATACTAAGCTTCGCGAGAGCCTCGATGGCCAATCTCTGAGGGGTTAGGGGCGAGTCGCTGGACATGGTCGGGAAAGGATCCAGGGCACATGCAGACACACACACCGCCCAATGCAGAAGTCCATCCAGCATGGGTAGAGTCACGCTTTCAACGTATTTAGACATGTCGAGGACACCACCCAAGTTGGTGATGGTGACCAGTGCGTTCTCCCGCATGCACTCGAGGTAATCAGACCACCAACGATGAGAGTTGGTAATGGGGCACTCCAGATCAAGGTCTTCCTGGTCATCACGGTCATAGGTTTGTGGCAACTCCTTTCTGCGAGGATGACTATGATGTAGAAGAAGGATGCGACTGAGCACTGTAATGAGACCAGGATGTTTAGCCATCTCCTGATCATTACCTGGTATGAAGGACAAGCTCCGAATAATGTTGGAGATGCAGACGCAACGCTGTCCAAATGATGTTTGCACATCGGACGTCGTCACCAGTGAAGGGGTATCATTGACAAACTGCTCTTCATCTTCCAGCACTACTTCCCCATTCTTTTTCTGCGATTCAGACACATATGTAACATGCTTCTCCTCCTCCGCTACATCGATGTCCCTGATTGCCTTCAGTTCTTCGCTACAATGTCTTAACCACTCTATGGTCGTCCGTCTTCCATCGTTATTCTCTTTGTCCTCGTCCGATTCAATCCTCTCAAAAACACACAAAATATGTTTGGTCATTTCTCCCCCGCCTTCCTGCCAGTGTAACGACCCAGCATCGAACCCTTCGTGCACGTCCCACTCCTGGTGGTTGCGGAAGAATCCACTTTGAACTCCATCAAACTTGATGGGTTTTGTTTTGTCCACACCACGCAACCTCTCCACATCAGCACAATCTGCTGCTTCCTCAAGAAGCTCTGCTTCAGTCTTATCCGTTGTGCTATTCTCATTATCCTCCTCAACCTCGTTCTCCTCGTCTCCATTCTCCTCAACCTTTTCCTCCTCATCCTCTTTCTCTTCCTTGATCTCTGTGTTTGAACATTGGATGCTACGATCCAATTGAGTTTTAGTCCTAATTTCAAGATCTTCAAAGCAACCAAACATCTCAATCAGGAGAGCTCTGTAGTGTTCACAGACAATTTCCAAGAGTCCTTTCATTTGCTTGAGATCAAAGTACATAACAGTGTTGTTGTCAAAGAGCAGGACACTCAGAACTTCCAGAGCCCAGGTGGTCTCTGCTAACAGGCCCGACTTCAAGGACATCATCAGTTTCCAAGCCTCCACAGCACCTAGCATAACAAAGGAAACACAAAGAGTGTGTCAAGTCAAAATGTTCTCAAAGAAAAGAGAGACCAAGATATGGATCCTGAAATTCATATGCCTAATACCTCTTTCACAGCTACAAGGCAACTCTACACCAAGTAATTCTGGCCATTTAGGATAATGTATTTTTTCTTCAGTCTGCTGATGGTCTGGTGTCGGTCTCATAGGTGTGACAGAGGTACAAAAGTAGGAACTACCAAAACAGAACTTCACCTATTTGGTGTGAATTACCTTCAAACTAAAATAATTGGGATTGTAGATGTCATGAAGACTGTAAAACAACTTTTACCACCTAAGGACTTTATATTATCAACAAGACAGGGACAGTTATATTTGTCTACCAATAAGCATCGAGTCAAGAACTATCAATAAGTTCAACTTTTGCCAGTGCACTAATCACCCCATTAATCATTTATACATAGCTCATTACTTTCTGCTAAGAGAAATATAAAAGGTCATCTGAAGTTATTACTCACCGATTTCTTTACTTGATCTGCGTTTGGTTTTGACAACAATGGGTTGTGTGGCCTCCACTGAATCTGGCGGGAAGATCATCTCTTTCTTCTGCTGGGAGGATGCATAGACCGGTTGCTGTGGCTTGTGAGGTTTCATCCCCTGCATGCTTGAGATGGGATGAGGGTGATGGCTTCCACCACGAGGGGGCATTCCCTGAGTGAGGACAGAGTGGAGCGTCCTCGCCCCACCAAATGGAGCCTGCTGGTTCATGATCCCACCTCCCCCTGGACGCTGCTGGACACTGCCCCAGGATGGAGAAGGGCCTAGTCCGGAGTGGCTGGAGGCCGGCGGTGGAGGCATCCCTTTGCCATATCCTTCTGGTGGAATCCCGTCTCGCTTAGCACCTTGATCAGAGGGAAAGGGATAGTTAGAATTGAGCCAGCCTGGTTCCCCCCTCATAGGAGGGCCTGGACCAGGGATATTGCGAGGTGAAGGGGTAGGGGCGTGTCTCTGGTTGTACATGTCCATCGGTGGACCGTCCATGCTGGAGCTAGTTGGTGGCCAGGGTCCAGAATCATTGAAATACGGCGGGTGATACGAGTTTACAGGATTACCTAGGGCTGTGCAAAGGAATGGAGCAAGCAACAAAAAACAAAAAGAATGGAAATAACGGCACATCAGATTTTTAATTCATCACTTATTTCAAAAAAATTGACTGAATCAAGACTTGCTATAAGGAGCACCCTAACCTATTCATAAATCTAATTTGCAGATCCAATTGTGCTTACTAAAGAAAAAGTAGGGCTAAATTCATTTGTTGATGTAGTTCCCGTTTCCCAATAAAATATCACATTAAGTCGTTATTATTAAACCCTTTCATAGAACCTTTCTTTTACTGTCGTTTTCATGAATTAAAAGCTGATTTTTGTTAAAAGAAAAATCTGTATTTTCAAAAAAAGAACCTTTACTAAGTATGCAATTATCAATACAAACTTTGCATTACCTACTGAACTTATGTCAAAGTTTCTATGGGATTTGGTTTAAGAAAGCCACACAAGCCTATATAATGAGTAAGTCAAATGTATCTATGGAAATTTCTCTTTTTATGAGGAAGTGTAATGGTTAGTTAACTGCAACCTAGATGTGCCAATATACCAAATAGAAAGAAGAGGTTATGGAAATATTTGCGAGAAGCAAAAAAGTTAGAATGTTTGCAAGTTTGGAGAGAAAGAGATAAAAGGAGAGCACTGACATATACAGAGGAAGAGATCACATTGTATGACAGGTGAAAGGAGCAGGCATTATCTAGAATGAAGGGAAAACTACATATTTGTTAGTGATTTGTTAGATAAACAAACGTGTTAAAGTCCACTCAGAAATGAGACACTGAGTCAAAAACTGCTGCCGCATAGGAAACGCTTTCTAATGTGTATCCAAAAGTCAGGATGCAATGTACAGGTGAAACAAAATTCATTGCAGTGTCAAACATTGGTCCAATGTGTACTAATGTCATCTAAGTGATAAATACAAAAGTAAGAAGCACAATAAGCTTTTATAATTTTGTTTTGCTGTAGAAAGCTTCCTGAGGTGGTTTACTACCGTATTTCTGAATAGGAGTTAGACAAAATTATTTGCAGTAAATTTGTTTACAACTAACCCTCCCAACTTAAATGGGAAATGTGGCACAAGTGAATACAGAATGATGTTGTCGTAAATTAGAGTACATTTCACTTTGAAGCTAACCAAAAAGAATGTCAACAAATGGTCACAAAATAACCTTTTAAAAATGTATATCATCTTCTTAGCAACACTTGTATCATGGGTATTGTGTACTGTTAAATCAACAGATTTACTGCAAATAATTTCATTTCAAGCACAAATTCATCAATTGCAAGTAGGTAAGGAAGGAAGATGGAAAGAAACGTGTTAAGTCTATGAAAGACATCAAATGCAGGAATGGAGGAAGGCCGTCACACTGGAAGGAAAATGAGGGTGTTTTGGAAGCAAAGAGTGGTGTGTGAGAGGTTTTATGGATGAAGAATCAAACAGTATACATGATTAGAATAAGTACATTTCCAAACTTAAAGTGTATTTGTCACATTCCACCTTAATTGGAAAAATGAAATTGTCTGTTTTCCTTTAAAAATAAATTTATTTGAAATTACCCTTGAACAAAAGGTGGGATCTAAAAATTATCTTCGTTGTATGTTAGTAGATAAGACACCAATGTTTTATCCAAATTTGGCAGAATATCATGTTAATTGCTGAATGTTTCATGTAGTATCTAGATAATATCTAAATGACTAAGCAGGAAATGTTTCTTCCACTAAGGTATGTATGAAATACTAATGCCACTTACAAAATGTTAATTATCAAAGCAGCAGTACAGTTGGAATAAAATATGAACGTGCTACATATCTAAGTTAAATAGGGAATTCATTGACCTTATTAGAGGTTTAAACTATCATGAATTATCATACTTTTGCCTTTAAAGGTAATACAAAGTTTTGGTATGGGGTCATGAATTTGGTTCAAATGAACATATTGGAAGCATATGCGATCCTACAATATTCAGTGATCGTTGTCACGGTTGAAATCGAGTCTAAAGTTAGGAAATTGTAAACAATACACTCTTTATGTTGTATAGCTTCCTCTCAAGGTCAATATATTAATTGAGCCATTAAACAATGTTTCACGACTAAAATCGACCGATAAGCTTCCCGTTTGAAAATTATATATCACAACTACATATTCTGAGATTTTCATGGTCGCAGCTACCATCGTACGGCTGTAGGCGCTATTTGAAATTTATCCAAATTTACCGGGAGCACCAGTAAATTTTTATATTTAATATTTCTCGAAAGCCAAAGTGTTTTAGGGGCTGAATTTTGTAGTGATTTTAATACATCCACAGGGGCATCCAAATATATCAAAATTGTAAAAAATCACTTCCAGCCAATTTTCAAAATTTCCCAAAACTTTGTATTACCTTTAATATCAATAAATCAGTAATCAATAATCCACTAGTTAGCATTCCAAATTTCAAGCAGTTGAGAACAGCAGCAAGTAAGAGTACTGGTAAAAATATGAGATACCCAGTTCATGAGTCGAGTGCTCCATTTTTTGCATTTCATGAAGTCTTGCATTAGAATTTACCCTCACATTTTTACACAGTACTCTACCCACACTTAAGACTGATACATCGGTCAAATCACCCAGACAAACAGACCTCACAATTTGCAATTGCATTACCCCCAATGGCCAGAAATTGGTTGGTCTGAAGACCATGAGGGGTTTGTTTTGATTTAGTATGGAGTCGGCTTGAAATTCGTAGGAGTGACTGAGGTACGAAACTTACCAGGGCCATGAGGGGGGTGTGGTGGTTGTTGTCTGTCGTTGTACACGGGCGGGAACGAGCTTGGGCCCAGGGGCCTGTCGCTGCTGCCGTACCCACCCTGGGAGAAGTTTCCCTGCTGCGAGCTGTATGGAGGCATACCATGGAAGCCCGGCCCACCGGCGGCGTGGCTCCCGTCACCGTGCTGGCCCATGTAGTCTGGCCGCTTAGGGGGTGGTGGAAAGACATCACTCTGTACATACAAAAGAAATCATTGATGTTGGGTATCTCCTTACTTCATCCTAATTCAATTTGAACACCAAAACAATATCAAGAATCAAATTGAATGCCATGCATGCATTGGTAATAGGTAGGTATCACTCCTTTTTAATACTTAAATGCTCTTTAGCTTTGCTCTACGCTGCTTTTCACAAAGATGCAAAAAGATATCATGTAGTGCATAGCAGGGTTTCAAATGACATTATGTCTACTTGATCACCCAACTACTCATTGGTGGTTGTACATCTGAAGATCTATCACATCAAATAAGGATAATCAAGGATAATCAACTAATCTTGATATCAACTCACCGGTCTTTTCTGAGGAAACTGCATTCTGTGATCATTGCCGAACGGCTGGGGAGGAGGTTGGCCTGACGGAGGCTGACCACCAGGCTGTGGCTGTGGCTGCTGCTGTTGCTGAGCTGCAGCTGGAGGTCCCGATGGTTGAGAAGTAGCCCCAGCCTGAGGAGACGGCTGTGGTGGGGTCTGGCCTTTGGGCGGGGTAGGGACCGGTGTAGGTGGCTTCTGTGGTGTCTGCTGCTGTTGCTGCAACTGTGAAGATTGAGCCGCCTGGACACTTGGGCTGGCCGATGCGGGTGGCTGCTGGCCCTGCTGTTGCTTGGCCGGTGATGGACCAGCTGCCGAGTAGGGCGGGGGCAGGAATGGGGACGAGGAAGCAGACGTATGAGAGTCACTGGGCGTGGTAGGCCTGGAGCTGGAGCCAAAGCGGGAAGAAAACGGTGGCTGCGGCTGCTGCGGGTCTAGTGTGGAGGAACTGGAGAATGGAGGCATCATTGATGGACCTGATGATGGGGGTCCTTGACCTGGACTTGGGGACATGTGTGTCGTAGGTGATGCACTATACCTGCAAAATGGATAACATGGAATGTTAGGTAATGGTCATTTAGGGGTGACAGATTCCCTCATCATGTATGTCATTTATAAATACAAAATCTTGCAATGAACTTTCGCAAACAAGGTTTAAAGAACTAGTGGCTTAACTAGATTGACCATTTCTTCAGGAAAAATATTCTTAAACTCTTGTCTATAATCTAGACCCTATGTCAATTACATCTAACTCAAGTTCATGCACATAAACGAGTAGGTACTAAATGGTTAGGGAACTAGAGCCAAAACTATCATCGTTGGATATAACTTCACCTGTTTTGGTCAAAGTTAGGAGCTCCGGGTGGGTGGTTTCCCCCAGCATACTGTCCAGCATTGGCCTGGTTCATCGGCCCAGATACCTGGCCACCACCACCACCTCCACCGCTGTAGGGATCCATGCTACCACCCCTTCGTGTGTAGCTGTTCATTGCGTACGGGTCGTTGCAAGGCATGTTCCTGTTTGGCATGGAATACGGATCTGACTCTCCCGGACCTGGTGGTCCTCCTCCAAAGGGCATGTTGTTCACTCCACCCGTAGCCCCCGGGCCACTGGGCGGCCCTCCTCCCATATTGTTCCTAAACGGGTGGTTCATGGCAGCGTGGCTGTTGGGCGGGAAAGAACCATTCATTGCATTTTGTCCCGGGTAAGGGCCCTGTTGCTGTTGTTGTTGCTGCTGCTGCCCATAGTCCATATCAGAGAACGGGTCACACACCATCACACTGTTAGCGGTTAAGTCCCCACCTGGGCCGCCTGGGCCACCCGGGCCCCCTGGACCCCCTGGATGCATGTTACCAGGTACATTGCTGTTGGGCATGGTGGGGCCACGTGGGCCCATATGTGGACCCATGGGGCCCATGTTGTTTCCATACATGGAAGGCGGGCCATAGCCATGCATCTGGTTTGGCATGGGTGGAAAGCCTGGCTTGCCTCCCTGAGGACCAAACTGCTGGGAGTAGGGATCACTAGGGCTGGGATGATGATTCATGGCTGCAGCTGCGGCTGCTGCTGCTGCTGCTGAAATGATTAGAAAATAATTTCATTTTACTTGTTACTAACAAGTTTTTTTAAAAAGGTGGTTTAAAAAATGTTACAATTAATTAGACATCACATTAATACAAATACAACTCTCAGAAATATGATAGAAATTGACTGTCGCCTCTCCCACAATTTGGAATAAATAAGTCATGGTACTGCAAGTCCTCAAAAGGCTCTAATAACTTTTAATTTGTTATTCATTGTAAAACTGATATTAGCGATGACAGGGTAAAACGGAAGAATAAATAAGACCAAGGAATATAATGGAGCCATATCCTATGTATAAACAACTTTATTATTTGCAACATACCCACATCTAGTTATCAGATATTACCAAATCCATACCAAATTTTGAGGAATTGGCACCATTTATTAACAGATTTTGAAGACACAAAATACGAAAGCAACAACTCACATGTGGAGTCTTTGGACTTCTTTGTGGAGGTAGTGTCGATCTCTGCCAGGATCTGCTGAGGGTCTATACCACCCCTGTCAAAGAGGCACTCGTACGCCAGCAGGTGACGGATGTAGTTCTTCTTGAGTGTGAAGGCCGCACTGTTGGAGTTACCCACAGCGATCTCGATTGCAATCTGCTTCCATTGCTTGCTCTTGGACACCTGATGGACAGAAGGGCACCCCAAAATAAATAATATGCACTTAATTACTGTATCTATAAGGGTGACCGGGGGGTATTTCATAAAGCTGTGCGTAAAGTTATGAATGACTTTACAAATGATTTAATGGGATGTCTAAAGTTTTTCCTGACATTTTAACAAAGTGTGACTGTATTTCCCATAATCTCAATTAAATTGTAGCCCAAAATACACTCTGCAAAAGAATATTTTGTTAATAATGATAAGGTTAATCTACATCTCCATATTTCAACTTAACAGTATGCAATTGAAAGGATGTGAGAATCCCTTTTAGCTCTTCATATCCAAGTCATTCGTATATTCATGCGTAATTTTAGGCACAGCTTAATGAAACATCCCTCCGGAATGTTTTCTCAGAGTATACCCATCAGTTAAAGATAAATTCCAGTACTGGTAAAAAACAAAAAATAATTCTCACAGAATCAAACGAAACTTACACTGAATGTTCAAGATTACAAATAAATGACATGTGCCAAACAATTTGGGAAGAAAATGTATACTGGCTGAGTAATGAGCATAGAAAGACAAGGAAATCAAGGTAGTACTAGCCCTGACACCATGTGTGTTGTCCCATATATAGCTTTCTATGTGAGTGATTGTTACTTTACCAAGACTCGGTCAAATTTATTATGATTTTGATGACTCCAGAACCTTGCAGTGCACACCAATACTTACATGCTACATGATCAACTGTTTCTGATCCTTTCCACACCTTTTCTTTCACAATGCAATCGCATTACCAGTACTAAAGTTTATCTTTAAGACCCAAAAGGATGTTCACTCATATACTTAAACACAATAATACCCTTCTATCTCTCAGCACACGATACCATATCTCTGTCTATGTCTACATAGCTTCCACTGCATTTAACACCAATGGCTAAAAAAATTCTGTAAATTACATATCGACAATACAACCTGGAATCTTGAATCTTGTAAGTAATAACTATTGTTTATATAGCACCTTACCAATAGGAAGTGGCCTACCAAAGCGTTAGTCTTTTTACCGCACAATATGTAGCACTTGATTTGAATGAAAGAAAATGCTATGAACAATATTTCAAATTTCCTAAAGCATGGACAAATGAGTATAACAAAGAACCATCAATGTCGTGAAAACAGTATGATGATAGCGATTTTAACAATTAGGACACACTGTCATTTTCCTAGACATGTACCTTCCTCATATAATTTTGTTCTAGGACATTCATGTTTGTACAGAGGGGACTGACGTTCAGACCGTGAAAGACTTCAGCCTGAACGCTAATTGACCTCCATGAAGTGATCTCTCACACACAGCATTATCAACCTTCACATTGGGTTTGAGAAGGCTGACACAAATAAGCTGGTGTGCAAAGCTATACCTTGTAATTTTATCAATATGCTTGAAATTCCACACACACCCAGAGATGCCAACCTCTCGACACAAAAAACAGACTGAATATCTTTAAAAAATCAGATTTTCACGAAAACTTGATACTACCACTGGCCCGTTGGCGCATCTCTGCACACCCATCAATGTACAAGTGAGGATGCCATCACCTACCTTTATAACGCCACCCCTTTCTTTGACAGTGTTGTAGAGCTTGAAGAGATCCAAGACGTGACTGCTGATCTGGGGCATGGTGCGGATGGGCTGGCCCCTCTCCTCCATCAGCTTGAAGAGACGATCCAGGAACACCCGTCTCTCAGGGTGAGGGCACAACTCATACAGCTTGTACAACTGTTGCACGGCAAGAAAAGAGATAAACAAGCTCATCATGAGGAGAAAGCTCATACAGTCATAAGTGAGACTGACCAAGAGAAATGTTACATTTAAATCAGAAAATGAAGACAAAAAAACATTCTTTGATCCATATAATGTAGAGGTGATATGAGCTGTAAATGAGAACACATTACAAATATTGAAAATTTACAGGATAAATTGGTAAACATACTAACTGAGAGAAAGACATTAATCTACATTTGCCACACTCAACCCAGGTTAGGTAAATGGATAGCTGGTAGGATTATTCCTTGAAATGCACTGTGCGCTCTCAAAACGGCTGCTTGAGCTAAAGCTTGTTGGAAGCGGCATAGGGATGTTATATAAAAACTACACAAGAACTGAATATTATTGACTTTTTAAATGTATTACCTTCTTAGGCAAGTTTAGATTTGTGAGTTTGCTAGCAGGTTCTGTCGATGCTTGCCCCTTCTTCGACTTGGTAGTGGTGGTTGTCGTTGTCGATGGTGCTGTTGTTTTAGGGGTCGCTGCTGGCTGTGGAGTTGGTGGCTGCTGTGGTGTTGGTGGCTGCTGTGGAGTTGGCGGCTGCTGCGGAGTTGGTGGTTGCTGTGTTTGTGGCAGCTGCTGACCGGGAGGTTGTGGAGGTTGCTGCTGGCCAGGATGCTGTGATGGCGGCTGCTGCTGGCCTGGATGTTGCTGGCCTGGATGCTGACCTGGATGTTGCTGCGGATGTTGCCCCGGATGTTGCTGCTGCTGTGGATGGTGTAGCTGCTGCATCTGTTGTGGATGTTGTTGTTGTTGCGGGTGATGCTGCTGAGGATGAGGAAGGGATTGCTGCTGCTGTTGGTGGTGGTACATGCCAGGGTAGGGAGGGGGAGGTTGATGTGGCTGCTGCTGTGGGTGCCCTTGTCCTGGCCCCTGCTGCTGCATACCCATCCCAGGGCTAGGGGTGTTGGCCATGTCCTCCTGGGATGATTTACTCATGGCGCCTGGTGATGCAAGCGGTGATGGCCTGGAATGGACTGATGGTGGTCTCGACAATACATTCTCCTCCTAGCAAAACACAAACAAAATCTATTATTAGCACACACCATCACAAATGCAATTCTAAAAAGATAACTCTGTCCCTTATGAAACAGTTTGATGTATTTTCTCGTTAAAAAAAACGAATACATCTACAACAGCTCATTAGTTCACTTCTATTCTCTGATATTTTTTTTTCAAAAGAAGACTACAATCTTGAAACACACGAATGAGACACTAAAGCACAACACTGTATCAGCTTAAAGAGAAGGTTGAGTTCTGGGAAGAGGTGAACAACAATTTGTGAGCATTATCATTGTTATTATGCAAGTGTGGAAGAACATCAGATAAAACATGTTCCCTGAAAAGCATGGCTCTTCAAATGCCTTCATATTCTAAATATGGCGTGTAAAAATATGGCGTGTAAAAATATGGCGTGTAAAAATCGGGACGGATTTTTACGCCATGTGTTTGTGTAGTCCTGTATACATCTTTCTGTGTACAGTGTTTTTAACTTTACCAAGACTTTGCTAACTTTCTTATCATTTTGATGATTCCAGTACCTTGCAATAAACACAAATATTTGTATGCTATATGATCAACCTTTTCTAATCGATTCCACACCGTTTCTTTCACAATGTAATCGCATGACCAGAACTCAACTTCATCTTTAAGTACAATACTGTATCAGCTTAACCCTATTTAGCCCGGGCTATTTTGAAACTGCATAGCCCGGGGGGGGGCTTCTCAGGCCCCCCCCCTATGATCTCGGCCGTGAAACGACCGATCGCCGCGAAAATTTGCATACATGTCAAGTGAAGTGTATAGATTACTATGGTAATTTCAATTTTTTGAAAAATTCACTCATTTGCATATTTATGGTAATTTATGCAAATAAGGTCATCAAATTCACATTTTTGCCCATAAATCAGACATTATTCATATTTAAGCATTCTTTCTCACTACATATATTTGTTAGACCATTTGGAATAATAATACAACACAAAAAATTGAAAAACCAGGGTTATTCTTTATGTTATCTATTGTTTTGATAATTTCTTATGTATTTCTTTGTTTTTTTAACTCATGTATTTTTATTGTTTTTGTTGTTTTATTTCATTTCCAAATATAATTCAACTATTTTGACCCCAAAATAAACACCTTAACTATAAACAAGACCAAATAACCAATGTTTTATCTCTTTATTTGAAAAAATGAGATTTCCATATGTTTTGTACACAAATCACAAAAATGAGCGATTTTCGGGCTGACATGCAAAGACAAAAGGTCATGTGACTTTGTAATGGTAGGTCCGATTTTCGAAAAATTTCTTTCAAAAGATGCGCAAGACTCGAAAGAAAAAAGTCAAAAAATTTCAGTGCAAGATTTTCTCAAGCCCCCCCCCCCCCGGGCTAAATAGGGTTAACCAGGACAAATTCTAAGAGAAGATGATTGTACAGAGGGGACTGACGTCCAGACCGTAGAAGACTTAAGCCTGAACGCTAATTATCCTCCATGAAGTGATCTCTCACACACAGCATTATCAACCTTCACATTGGGTTTGAGAAGGTTGACACAAATAAGCTGGTGTGCATATGGAAAGTTCAACAAATAATAATTATTGGTTAAAAGAACTACTGTGGTATGATGTCAGTTATATATTTCATGTAGGTTCCACATAGGTAGACACAATCCTGTTTCTCAACAATGTCCTGGATTAGTGCCCTCAATAAGATTGCAATTTCAAATCCAACAGATGATTTCTTTTCCAGTTTGTGTCTAATGAAAATGCAGGATGAGCGTAAAACTAAATCAATGTACAACGCCTCTGGAAAAAAAAATTCTAACTTTATTTTCAGTACTATGCTCCATCCTACAAGTTTAGAATCAAGATTGAAAACTATTTGTTTTTAAAGCAAAGCTTGACGTAAGGATAACACACTCATTTTGGAGTCTTGTTTCATACCTATTTACTGTGTGCACCACGAAATAGAAGTTCTAGATATAGGGCACCATAAAATGCCTATAATTATTAAGTCTTTGTTGTTGTTTTGGTTGTTGTTGTTGTATAGATGGAAAGGGAAAAATGTACCTTGATAATCATTTGAGGGGTTCCTGGAGTGCCAGCATCTCTACTTGATTCACTGGCCGTGCTGGGCGTTAGTGAGCCGACAGAGGACGCCACTGGAGTTGTGATGCTCTGGGTAACCGACGTACTGTTGGTACCTGTAGTCCCATAGGTAGATTTTGGAGGTGGGAGGAAGTAATGAATACAATGAAGCAAGCAGGTTTTTATATGGAAGGGCTGGTTGTATGTTATGGAAAAACAAACATCAGTCAAATGCCATTCTCATATTTTGACCTTCTTAGCAAAATAAATAATTTTAACAGCTACTAGTAACCCCCCCCCCCCCCAAGAAAAAAAAGTATATATATATCTTCAAACATCAAAACTATAAAGAGAAAATAAATTGAACATGTTTTTCAATCGGAATGCATTCTATTTCAACTTTGCAATTCTAGGAATATAATATATCTACTACAAAACGTGTTCCTCTCTTAATTCTATTCTTTCCACCTAAGCAATCTGTTGACAAATTACCCTTCAATTCTAAAAATGACACTGACATGGACCCACATACCTGAATTGGTGTTGGCTATCGTTGTTGCAGCTGTATGAGGTGGCATCTGATTGCCAGAACTAGGATGCATGTAGCCATGCATTGCATCATTGGGCACTGAAGAAGGCATTTGGTTAAAGTTTGTTTGGTCTGCGCTTGTAGGTGGTACACCACCACCAGGAAACGGGGGACCATTGCCCTGATTGTACTGTTGTTGATGTTGCCTGTATGCTGCCTGCTGCTGGTGCTGGTTCTGTTGCTGCTGGTTCCACTGCTGTTGCTGGGGGAACGACTGCGGGTAGGAACCTTGCTGCTGCTGGCTGGGGTTGGGTGGAGGGGGTTGCTGCCCTTGCATCTGCTGGTTCAAAGGGTACTGGTTCCTCGTCTTGGTGAGGTGTGCCGAATTGGCGGCGGCGGCAACTGCAGCCGCGGCAGCTGCCTGTGCTCCTGCGACGATACCCACACCACCAGGTCCTGGTCCAGGTCCTGGAGATGGACCGGGTGAGAGTCCCGGAGAAGGACCAGAGCCTACGCTATCTGTCCTTTGCATCTGCCCCCCTTGGGCGTTGGATCCATATCCATAGGTAGGGCTCATTCCTGGTCCGCCCCGCGCTACATTGGGGCTCATGTTGTTGGCTCCAGATTGATTGTTAGCTCCCATTCCATGGCTAGCATTGGGCATGTTGCTTGAGTTGTATCCACCGTGTTGAGAGTTGTTTTCCAGCTTTATATTCATAACACCACTGCCACCGCCGCCGCCACTACTGCTGTTGTTGTTTCGCATCCGTTGCTCGTAACTCATAGTGCCAGAGTTGTTTGGTGCAGGGCTCGGCACATTGCCATGATGACTACCATATGCCTGTGGCCCTCCTGTCTGCCTTCCATAATTACCTATAAAGAGAACAAAAAGCAACAAAATTGAAAACACTGGACATTGGAGGTAACGTAACTGATTACTTTTATTGATACATAGCAAGATATGGAAAATTATCAATATACTGATTGCCATGTCAGAACTTCTTAAGAAACAGACAAAATTATGACAATTTTCACACAAGCACTAACACTAATACATGTCGAAGCAGTAAACATCCCATATGATCAAAGCGGAATTGCTATTGTGTACTGTACTCACAACAGGCAAATACATGTACAGTATATTAAACATTTTGTTTCACCATCTACATCTCATGCATAATCACAATATGATACTCAATCTAACAGTGATCATCAACTACTTTATACACGATAAAATAAATAAAAAAATATATTCTTACAAAAAATTCAAGAGGTTATATGAATAAATGATATAATTGGAGCCAAATCAACTTCCTTACACTGTAGAGCAAGACGTAATGAAGTGGGGTTTTTAGAGGAAGAGTAGAAACACCAAAAGCTTTGATAAAACTATGAAACATCTTCAATTAATTAACTTCCAAAGCAGCAAAACTTTCCTCTTTTACAATGACCTAGAAGTAATGGTTCAATCCTTACATAAATATGATGTAGATCTACTACCCCCCCCCCCCCCCTTCTCTCTTTTGTTTCAATAACTGTTTTAGCCTCTCAACTTATCACTGCAATTAGAGGGGAATGTAGGCTGTTATTTCTTGGCCTACAATATTGAGTCTCAACTAAATAGAACAAGTACAAGATGCTGCTTACATTCTGATAACACTAGATCCAAAAGGATACCTAACGTTCTTGAAATACTTTGCTTTATTTTCAATTAAGGTAGCTGCTAGTACAAGATGCTGCTAACATTGTCAAAACACTTGATCCAAAACAATACTTAACATTCTCAGAATAATTTGCTTTATTTTCAATTAAGGTAGTTGATGACAACACAATCAAAATTTCACTGGAAAGAAACAACTCAGATACAGAGAATGTAATTTAGAAATTGCCAAACTAAATGAAATATCTCCATTCAAGTCCAATCACATTAGTTATTGTTTTTCTTTCAAAATGTTAGCAATTGCTTAACACATCTATCACTCACAGACCATTGGTATATTTCATATTATACTATATACATGTAGTCAAAACATTATTTTGTACTACGAAACGAGTACTAATACTGCTTATTGCCTTACATATAGAAAATATACAGAATATGAATATCTCAACATTTTCTCCACAACTCTTTTTACAACTAAATTCTTCAAAAAAAAAGTTCTGCAATTCAGGTTTGAGTGTTGACATCTCTATATCATCATACTTGAATTTTGTATCGTTGGAAGGCCTGATTTTTTCATTTTACAATGACGCCACATTTATGATGATTATGTTATCGTGAAATCTGCACTACACCTGAATAGGGGGTCGAGTCAAAAGTTAAAAGTTGCAAAATGCATCGTTATGGCAACATTGAATTCTTTACCGGTACTTGTTTGAAATGGTTTGGTATGGGGTTGTGAATTTGGTTCAAATTAACATATTGGAAGCATATGCGTTCCTATAATATTCATTGATCGTTGTCCCGGTTGAAATCGAGTCTAAAGTTATGAAATTATAAATAATAAACTCTTTATGTTGTATAGCTCCCTCTCAAGGTCAAGATATCAATTTAGGTAAGAAACAATGTTTCTTGACTAAAATCGACCGAATAGCTATTCCCGTTTGGAAATCATATATCACAACTACATATTCTGAGATTTTCATGGTCGCAGCTTCCATTGTACGGCCGTAGGCGCTATTTGAAATTGATCGAAATTTACCGGGAGCACCGGTAAATTTTTATATTCAATTTTTCTCGAAAACAAAAATGTTTTAGGGGTTAATTTTTTTAGTGCTTATAATACATCCACAGGGGCATCCAAATATATCGAAATTGTAAAGATTCACTATCCACCCAATTTCCAAAATTTCCCAAAACTTTGTATTACCTTTAATGACAATAACCAATGCATTTTGCAACATTTTACCTTTGACTTGGGCCCCATATACAGATGTACTGCACATAAGAAGATTGTATAATCATTATAAATTGGGTTTCATTGAAAAGGGGAATAAAAAGGATTTTCATTGATACATACATCAAGTGTGATAATGTAGTAACCGGAAAGATACCAATGCTCAAACTTGATTTGCAGAATATTTGTTGAGGATTTTACATGGGAAAGGGTTTTACCACATTCAATCAAGCAAGCAAGTACTTGGCACATCAAACTAAGCGGTAAACTATGCAATGGTCATGTTTGTTATGAAACATCTCAACATATGAAAGGTAATATGGAGTGCTGATCTGGGAGACAGTGACTGAAATTCATTATTTCTTTCAATATGTTTCTCTATGATGTAAATCAATAGAAACAGAAAGTCACTTTCTCACTAGCAAAATTTAAAATTTTGTGTGTGAAACCTTTTTAAACTGCCAATTATTTAAGATAAACCAAATTAAGAGATGAACAGTCTTAATATTAGAAGGTGTATTTCATTTTTCTTCAGTAAAAATACATAATTGCATTTAGAACCAGTACTCAAGATTACCACCAAAAAAAAAATGAGTTCATTTGAACCAAGCAACATTCATTTTATCTACGGATGAGGATAAATGAACATACTACTCAAATTAAAAGATAAAAACTGAATGGATTACTATCACACAGATGAAAGGAAGGGGAATACATTCAGTATTCATTTCAATCAAGCAAAAAAAGAAAAATGTCAAAATAGCATATTTAGATTAAAAAACAAAAAACAAAAGGAGACAGTGAGAGTATGGGCAACACTCTGGGGAGAGTCTCACCTTGCGGGCTATAATGACTCATATTTTGGTTGTAGTAACCACCAGCAGTGCCACCAGCGCCACCTTGGCCCTGGTAGCCCCAATATTGGGGCAGGCCCCCGCCCATCCCACCTGTCAAAGAGGGAAGAACGATACAAAGTCACGTCACGTTACGTACTGACCAGTGTTTCGCCCATTCTTATTGTTTGTAACAAACCCCCATCCCACCCTAGTGAATGCAAGTAAACCTTAAAGATCATGCATAGAAATTGCAAGTATCTTAAATCCATGTTATATATATCTCTTTGATTTGGGTTGATTAAACCTAAAAACCAAGACATACTGTATATAGAAGCCAAAAATCAAAAATTTCTCTTTTGTTGAAGCATCCATGTCAGTATAACCTGGCCGCCACATCAATGACACAGGTTTCTCTTTTGGAGGGATCTTCAAGGCTTCAAAATTTTGGAAGTATTCTTCAACATATTTTTTTCATGTGATTTTGATGAATTTATTACAAACCTCTCTGGTACCAACAAAAAAGTAGGATATCTTTAATCTGGTATCATGATGCATTGATAAAAATGTTTTTCCATTTCACTGTAAGAAACTTTACTTACCGGTAATTATCATACTATGTGGTTCTTCAAGCACAACATTTTGATTTTCTACACTTCATTAATGTGACATAAAATACCTAATCCTATACCACTGCCAAAATACATGATTTATGGTAGGGACAACCACTAACTCCACTAAAAATATGTTTAACAATTATTTACAACCTAGCTCTAATTTAGAACCTTTCCTTTCTTTTGTTTAAATTCTTAGTTACATTTCATGATGTTTTATGAAATAATAAGTCACATAGTTTGCATATAACTTCTCTTGATGTTTTGAGAGCTTTACAAAGTAATTATCACTTTAACAATCGGTTCGCTTCATTTTCACTTGAACTGAACACTTGTCTTGAACATAATCAATATTTCATTATTTTTTTAAACAAATACAACATTTACCAGTAAGCTAACTCCAGCTTGCCTCTTGCCAATGATACATATCTATGTGCTTAGGGTCAAGTCCAGTTCCCAACCCGCCTTTCTATTGTTATTCACTTGAACAATAAATGAAGACAAACAGATTTGCAGCAACCAAAGCAAAAACAAATGAAAGATTCATATAGTCATTATCACTGTAACAGTTGGGTTTGCGTCATTTTGACTTGAACTGTTGTAGCTTAGCATGAATCCATTTCCATCCCTCCTCACCCCACCCTCAGCTATCTCTACAGACATCAGTTCACTTGACTTGACATACATATAGCCGTATGTTCATGTTTGAATAGCTCACTGTGTACCATTGTTCAACATACAGTGTATGGGTGAATTTTGTTATCAAAGATAAATGTAATCTTTCAACTCATTACCAACAATGAATTAAATTTGAACAAAAAAAAAGCGCACAAACTGAAAAACCGGTTCAAGTATGCCCACACAAAACAGGGTAAGCATCTTCAATTTCTTCTTAAATCAATAGTAAAAAGAAGGTTCAGCAGCGTTGCCGGAACATATGATCGACAACATCTTATTCCATTTTTGATCATGGAAAGGAAAGATGCAAGGGCAAGGTTGCAGGGAGATGGGGGCAAGAAAGGGATCAAGGGTAGATGTATTATGCATGAGGATGAAAATAGGGGAAGGAAAGAAACGAGGAGGAGGAGGGGGAGGAAGTATAGGTGAGGGTCAGGAGTAGTTAAGTTTTCTCTTTATTTGATTTTTGGTACCACTGCTATTACCACAGTTCATTCCATGCTGATTGTACCCTTTGAAAAACAGAACAGAATGATTGAAGGATGGTGAGTGATCATTGTAACAGCAACCTTGGCATTCATTCCCATAGCAATTCATGCACAGCTCTCATCTTCAGGGTATATAAGAAGGGTCAATAGTGCCCCCCCCTCCCCATATCCCATTCCTTCTCTCTTTAACCCCCCCCTTCCCCCCTCCCCCCCCCCCTAAAAAAAAAAAAGTGTCCTCACCCATGGAATTTGTTGTGATTGATAAGTAACCAGGCTTCAATAAAAGCTTGGTTATTATAAAATCAAAACATCTTCTTTTTGAAATAATCTTTCAAAAGTTGTCTGAAAAACAGAAAAGAGAATGGTGCAACCAGAAAAAATGAACTGGAATAAAAGGAGTTTAAATTGGAAAGAATGCACTTGCAATAAAATATAACAAAAGTTTTAGCAGAAAAAAGTCTCAAGATAATAGCTCTAAAAAAACAAACACTTGCATCGCTTACACATGTTTACGTTAAATAACCCAACCACAATGATCTGCCGTAGGTAATCATTTTGTGGCACGCGTAAGAAATCTTCTTTCACTCTGTGGCTATCCAAATCTTTCAGTGAAAGAATTCATACCAGTAAGCTCCATCGAGTCCAGGATTTGAGCGAGTAAATTATCAGGGATGCACACATATGATATCCGCCCACCAGTTCATCCTTTTCTGTGCTTCAACCCTGCACTGGTTCCACACTTACATCAGGCCTTTCCATGATACCAAATTCAAGTATGATGACACACTTACAAGAGAGATGTCAACACTGTCTCAAACTTGAAGTAGGTTGGGTCTGGGAAAGTCAACTTCAAATCAGGCTTCCACCCACTTTGAAAACAAACACGGAAGGTAGTTCCCCCCATTCGCAAGCTATCATAAATCTGAACCAAACTTTAAATTATTGTCTGTTTGGAGCTAAAAAGGAGTTAACTCGTATAATTTTACACAGAGTTAATGCTCCTCTGGCTCTAAGCAGAAGATGTAATAATCTTTGTGAGGATCTAATACCATATGTGGCATTTTAGCTTCAAGAACCGATAAGAAGTATGTTTTAAAGAAAATATAACAGCACCGATCCAAGTCAACTAGACACATACTCAAGTACACAGTGGACTATGTGTGTTTAGCGCAAATTGTGCATGCAGTTGGAATCTTTACCCTATGTGCCTGGATATGATTTCATTGATTTCAAACTTCCTGCCCCTTCCATTGTTTACAAATGCATGACAGTAAGAGAGGGTGGTTACACAACTGCATTTTGGTATGTGCACTGTACCCATCACCATAAAGAATGTAACGATGCCATTTCCAGCAGTCTTATATACAGTCAACAACTAAATTATTCATACGCTGTACGTATGAATAACGTGAAGTACGTGAAGATTTGATTTACGTTTCTTGAGAAAGCTTACATGTTTATATAAATATTCAAGCCCTTATTCAACCAATCCACCATTCAATTCTTGAGCTACGAAAAACACATAAAACACAAAAAACATCAAATTGACAACAGGTATGAATAATTCAGTTGTTAAGTGTAACTAGTAACATTAATATTCAACCCTTTAATGGACTGCCACAGTCCACTTTTGTCACACATACAATTTACCTCAAAACAATGTGGTAGTCCAGGCGGGTTGCTTCACAAAGACTAAGATCGACTTAAGTTGGACTTGAACTATCGCAACACCGTTCATGCCTCTGGTTGCTCTCACCATTCCTGGCATTGGTCTTTCAAGGTATGTGCAAACCATGGTAAAAAAATCTACATAATTTACATTTTTTGATAGCTCATTCTTGAAGAAAAAAATATCATAAGTAGAACTTAAATTTAATCAAAATCTTTTTCTTAAAAGATGAACTGTAAAATAAATGTCAATTCTCTAGATTTGTGGCCATGATTTGCACTTCTCTTGAGAGACCAGTGGTGAGAGCAACCAGTGGCATGAACAGCCGGCCTGCCATAGTTTGAGCCTAACTAAAGTCAACTTTAGTCCTTGTGAAACACCCCCAGGATTTTAATCCGTACCAGATTAAGAATTAAATGTAACTGGTCGTAACCTTCACCTGCATACATATAGCAGAGTTAGATCGGCCATCTCAAAACTAAAAGCTCATCTTAAAAGAGCGCAATTACACAATGTGATATGATACTAACCTCTGGTCTCTGTAGAAGCTGATGGTGGAGTCTGTGAAGGAGCTTCAGGTGTATTCGAGGGTGGCTGAGACGGTTGAGGAGTCATCGACCCACCTGATATAACAAAAACAATGAAGCGCAGACAAAGTCTTCTTTTAATCGAGATATATCCATTGACTTTTGAAGGAATTTTAAACTTTTGCCAAGAAATATGATCTTTTCTACAGAGGTAATTGTATGATATGATGTAATTCCCCCTTTTCTTCTGTTTATCTTAATCACTGAGATGCGTTGATTAACAAATACATAAATGCCGACATCCATAAGAAGGATAGGTAGCACAATGGCTTCTTATGCCTGGCAAGCAAGCTTATATTATAGATACCTTTGTGCAAGTCTACAAATATTGCCCAGGTTAGTTAGATGCAATCCCTCCCTCTCATCCAAATGTCATTTAGAATTGAGGCTAAGCCACAGAAAATAGGCACGTAACAGCATCATTTTCCTTGCAAGTGAAACAGATGAACCTACGTTAAAGTAGAAATTGAGAGAGTCATTAAAAGGAGGGCAGTTCACGACTTTGATGCTGGACGGTACTCACCGTGAACACTAGCTGGCGACAGAGAAGAGCGTGATATATGGCTTGCAGGTGATCCTACGGGTGAAGGCGAAGGTCTGAGGGCCGTGACGGAAGGGTGCACGTGAGGCGAGTGTACCGAATGCACCGAGGTGGCTGGGGAGAGGGGTGGAGCGGTCGACGTGGATGAACCCCCGCTACCGCTGTGGTTGTTGGAGCTGCTACTTGCGGCGTTAGAGGCGGAGTGGCTGCTGGAGTTGTTGCCAGACGCTGAGCCAGTTGTTGTCCCTGCTGCTGCTGCTGCCGCTGCCGCCGCCGATGACTGGCTGTTGAAGTCACATCCTGTAGGAAGATCATCTAATGATCCTGATAGGTCCTGGGGTGAGGGGAGAATAGCAATGCAGAATGGTTGAGCGTATAGTGGATCAAAAACAGGGTAATTTACACACCTGCAATGATGTTCCAAAAATATAACCATCAATGCTAGGCAATGCATATTGAGACACATCTCAATTAGCCCCCCTCCCAAATCCCTTCCCCTACCAAAGAAAAAAAAATTGAGGGAATGCCACCAAGGGAAGCACTGTTTATTTGAAGATAATTGAATAAAACAATGGATGTCCACTTTTAAAAATAAGCAAGTCAGTTTGTTATACAAGTATTTCAATGTTATCTAAAAAATCTGTGAAGGACAGAAAGTAAAAATTTACAGAATTAAAGGAAAAATTTGACTATGACGGTTTACTAAGACAGATACATGTACATGATAATTTCAGAAAAAAATTGGTTAAAAAATGTACAATAGCCAAGTTATAAGAAAGAAAACAAAATTAAGTTACACTTGTAGTCATCCTAACAGTGAGTTAAAGTAATACAGAAACAAGGCTTCCATGGATAAGATTTGCAGCAAGCCTTTGCAAGTATGTTCACATTTTGATAATCCAAATATTTAAAACAATTTAGAATTAGTCAATTAAAATTTCACTCCATTAGCAGAACCTAGGATTATCATGAAGTTATTTTGGAAATTTATGAGACAAGAATGTGTATGCCAAACTAGTGTATACCCAAGCTCAAGAATCAGGTTTTTAAATGTTCATTCAAGCACGTTCCTGATATATTATTCATATGATCTAGATTCAAGAGAACTTCATGACGTTTTTTCTAGACTGAACGCGGTATAAAGAAAATATGCGATAACGGAATGCAGGTCTGCGCATCATTTCAAACAAAAACTCGATAACAAATCAGGGTCCAGTTCTAGTCTGAACGTTGTATCGTCATATTGTCCTAAATGAGCAGGGCTTATCACAAGCACACGCTGTCGACCGGTCAGCTGGCATGTCCCCTCTTTAAAACCAGTTTCTCTACGCAACATTTCTTTATACGATATTGTTATCTAGTCTGTACATGTATGCCCCTTATCTAGTCTGTATGCCCCTTCCACTATTTGAAGATTTATTACAGATGTTACTTTAAAAAAAAACGTTTTGTTTAAATTTTCTGCAGTGTGAACAGGCCATAAGAAACTGTGGGAATCCTTCCAATGAGTTTCCAATAGTCCCTAAGAGATAATACTTGGAAAATTGATATGTTCCTGCTCAGCGATATGATTCATCCTTCAAAATCTCTGGATAACGCTTAATTACTCTTTCTGAGACCAATATTCTCAAAGATGGCATGATCGTTAGGTTAGAGACTTGAGAGAAAGGGAGTGAGGGGGTTGTCACATTTGTAAACACTTCTTTTGGAACCCCTCTTCCATTGAGCACAAGTATTCAAAATAACCAGGGTAGAGGTACATGTACCGGTACATATATTCTACAGTTTCAAAACAATATCAGAACATAAAAGCAACAATTAAAATGCTCAAACTAACTCTGATATTAAAGTGAATATGGACTGAAAACTTATATGGACTATTAGTATCTATTATTATTAATATTGTCATCATTAATATTGTCATCATTATCATTATCATCATCATCATTATTTTATTATTAAATGAAGATACAGAACTAGATAGAAAGGGTCAGTCAATTCTAAAAATGAACATTTTTTTACCATAAAGCCTCCTCTAAACATGTCGCCGTAAAGTGCCTATAAAGAATGTTAGGTAGCAAAATAAATAACGTTAGAAATCATGCATTCCATATTTTGTATTAACACAGGCTGTTAATCCCTGCAAGGTTTTGTCTTACAGTCAAGACTACATCAATATGTTCTCTACATTTCTATAGAGTTGACAGGGATAGCATTGAATTTATTTTAAAATGTATAAGGTTCAACTAATTTGTTTCTAAAATCAAATTTGATTTACATAAATCTGATTTTAATAAATAATAAATTGATTATTATTACTATTATTGTCATCTTAATTATCATCATCATCATCCCTATTATCATTATTATTACGTCCATTCATATAGCACAGCTACTTTACAAATGAACTCCACTGCGCTTGATACAAATCATCACATTATTATCCCGGTTGTAGCTGAGCTGCTAAAGCTCAACTCAGTACTTTCTTCCAACCAGTTACCCATTTTACTTCACCTGGGAAGATACTAGCACATATAATAATTCACATCACTGATTTTCATTCCTATTGAAATCAATTCTGTGATTGAAATTGCATAAAACCTGCTTCATTTTAGCCTTCCGGACAGTTGTACTGTACATGAAGTTGTAGGAATATTCAAATGTTACACAAAACATTGTCAGAACTATGTTGTATTATGAATCATTAAAGTAAAGATCTGCAAAGTTTTTTCATGAATTTCACAAATAAGGATAATATGTTATATGTGTAACTTTGAGCAGGGAAAGGTTAGGTAAAGAATATTATGAATAATAAAAGTTGTGTCTGGATTTCTAACTAGGCTTAGCAATCTACGCTACTGTAATTGGAGATTGAAATGTGATAGAAAAAAGGTAGATATGATACATAGAAACACTTGTTTCCTTATTTCACAAATACATATCTTTTTTAGAGCAAATAAGTTAAATTAGCAAAACTGGATAGGGAAAAAATGAGAAATTTGTCAAAAGAAAATACTTGAATTGAAGTGAGAGATATATCATTAAATTTACTTTCTAAAATTCTTTAGTTTTTCATATACTTAGGGGTAAATTGAAGAACATAATGAAAATACAGAGAAAAATAGTATTCTTTGAAGTTGAAGGAGATTAGCTTATACATTGCATCACTTTCCTACTGACTACACAAACTTCAGACTACTGTAGTCCCTACTACACAAAGTAATGAGAGAGAGAGAGAGAGAGAAAGAGCCTCCAGGTTCAATTATAGAACTGCTAGCACCACCACTCGTTTTGTATGCTTGTGAAGGCTTCGCGTATGACTAGGCTGGATGGCCAATTTGACAATTAATGATTAACTTTTCTCTTGTCAAACCTCTACACCGAGTTTGATTGTTTACGTGGAGATAAAATACAAAGTTCAGTCATAAGTATTTTGACAGTGTATTTACACTTGTTAAATAAATCAACCATTTTGATCTTGGGGTTTTTATCGAGAGAAACAGGTAGCAAATTGGCAATGTCTCTCCTAGAGGTCTTTGGGTTCTGAATAAAAAACACACAGCCTTGTTATCATTCAGGCTCCATACCATTATGCATCAGTGGATTCACAGAGCCTAACCCTTGTGCACAGCTAGAGCAGTACAATGCTACAGGCTAGTGCATTGCAAGCAGCCAGCCAAGCACACAAGCTAGCTATATACAGCACAGAGCGGACGACTATACATTTAGCACGTACTGCACTCACTTCGTACAGCAGACACACACAACACACACACTCTCTTTCTGCCTTGAAACGCAGGCAGTATTATTTAGCCAAGTGTGCATGTGTGCACAGGCAGTGCATGTAGAATGAGTAATGGCTTATTTATGAGGCCACAACTCATTTGCATGCAAAAGTAGTTCCAGTCTGAAGGGGCCCCATAGGAGAATACAGGCGCTAGGTGCTGTGTGTGCATGCTACACTCTTGGCAAATAACACACGGAGGAAATATACATGCACGATCGAAGCAGAGAATATCCCTACACTGCACATACAATTCCTCCAACTGAAAAACGAAGAGAGACTGACAATAAAAAATAAAAAATCATTCTAGTACCATATGCAGTACATACATGATTCAAAGAGAGATTATCTTTGAGTATCACAACAATGAAACATCAACCAAAAGTTGATGAAAGAGAGAAAACTTTCCTGATGAATTGCATGTGATCCCTTTGACCTCTCGTGCTTCCCCATGCATGACACACTTCCAGGAGGTCAGAAATAGCATGGATCAAATGGCAACAAAGAGTGAAAGCAACATTTCTCTCTACCCTATCCCTCGCAAATTAACCAAGCAAAGACCAGAAAATGGAAACTTGCAAGATTCAAATCATTTCGGCCATTTAACTCTGCAAGCGCAACCAACCAACTACGTTTCTCTTCCCCCCAAACTTTGTCTCCCACGCACAGTCAATATGGGTTTTCTGAGGTGATCCCTAATGTCATTTTCCACCATGCAGAGTCCATGCAGTGGAGTTCCTTCAGGGATTTCTCCTGAAAAAAAGTTTGGCACCTCCAACGAAACTGACTTGTGGGTGGCATCCAAATTATCATGAGTATTGTTGATAATGATCTTTAGGCAGGATATGGGGAAATTTATGAATGAAAATCCATAGTTTTCTCCTTGGTGATCAAGTTATGTCCTCTGGTAAAATGTGCTAAATTTAACACTTCACTTGGCAAGCATTAGATAACAATCAAATTATGATCTGATTAATACTTTCCAGAAAAGAACATTTCTACCAAAGTCATGTGGTATCAAGTTCTGGCCATATTGATGATTAACTTTTTAATTAGCTAAAATTTTGCCTTTATTCCAGACCACTTCAGGGACCATCTCAACATTACATGTCTACTTTAGGCTATCAAATGAGTTCCTGAAGGTACATTTTTGAAAACTTTGGTAGAGATCATGAATGGGTTCCAGTGTTTTTCTTTTGTTTATGGAGAAGTGTCCAAAATGGATTGAATAGATGGGATAGGGGTATATATTGTTCTGCAAAGGAATATGACTGTGTAGGAACTAGTACACGTACATGTATATAACAACATGTAGCACACACTCTGTTGTACACTGCAGTATTGTGAACAATGGAGAAGAGTGTGTACAAACTACATGCTGCCTTGCTTTAGCCACTCCTTACTGTGCAAAGGGTCTGGTCTGTATCAAAGCATTATCACTAGTACAATTTGCAATGATGGTTGTAGTTCTATTATTTTAAATTCCTTGAATATCCTTTCTATTTGTAACACATGTGTCTACATGCACATGAAGAATTCTTGTTTCTATGCGTATGGAAGGAAGGGGAAGGTTTCAGCTTGAACGTGAAGCATTTAAGGTTTGGTGGGGGTCCAATTTTCTAAATTTCGTTTTGGTCACAGGTTTACGGCTAATCTACGGCAAATGTTCTTTGTTTTATACATGTTCTGCAACGTAAATAGTTTTAAAAGAATCGTTTCTCCATGTCCAGTTACATAATATTGACTATCATGTAAGACATGAATCATAACAGAGGACAGTTGTACTGTAATTGTTGCCTCAAACCAAGCAGATTCCAAAACTTCATAGGCCTACATTTGCCAATGACTCCAAATCAATCCATGTTTTCTCTAGTCTTTGGACATGTATACATGAAGCGCTCTAAATTTTAAGAGATGCAAACGTACAATATAATCATTATCTGGTAAAAGCGGACTAACGACCGACACAGAGAGGCTAATGACTGCCAATTTGGTGATTTACTTGTAATGAGAAGCCAATCAAATATATGAGTATGACTTCCTCCGCTTTCTATATTTCTTTCTGCCGTAGTGATTACCGGCTCTAAGCTCTTCAGGGTACTTGCACATGGTAGCAGTTGTAAGCTGAAGCATGTATACACAATCTACGGTGGTTTAGTACATTTTGTTTTTAATAAATCATTTTAAGATGAACTTGACTTTGATATTCACATTCAAGTGTAATTTATTTGAATTAAAGGTTTTCTTTGTGCCTCTTTTTCATGCTAAACTATCATTCACAGTGAGATTAATTAGAGCTTGTCAGCTGCCTACGTAGTCATTGTATAAAGAGAAGATGATGAAGAGAAGAAGAAAAGAATCGACCACTATCAAAACAGAAAGCCAGTAAGATCCGGTCTCACTTCTGAGCTGCCGCTTTGAAAAGACACTTTGATTGTGTGGGCTGGTTGGCTGGTGCAGGCAGCAGTAAGACCAGGGGTATGAATGAATGGAGGAGCCATCACAATATTAAGTACACAGAGAATTACCTTCCTGCTGCCTAGTGCCTACCTACCTGCCTGCCTGCCTCCATGTAGAGAGGCTTTTGTTATGACATGTGACCACATGGCTCAAATGACAGGTCAATGGCCTTGGTCATGTGACCGTGGGGATTACTGAGCTAATAATAGGTGACCTTAAATGAAAGTGCAAACATTGATAGCTGGCTGACAAAGCCGACTTAGGAATGCAGCAGTGTACATGCCTCCATGTGGCCTTTTGTACCACGGAGTAATTAAGTGGGGTGTCTTTTTACTGGCTGGAAATAAATCAATACAACTGCCAAGGACAGGCCACGCTTCATTCAGAAAATGAAATGAACTTGATAAAAATAACTCAATGAAGACTGACAAGGTTGAACACAAGGACAATGTTTTGAGGTACTGTCCTACAATATGAGACTGGAAAAGGCAATGTCAGGTGATATGCATGTAACATCTACATTTACATGTAAATCTATGCAGGAATGACTGAATGTCCATACTTTAATTTTGATTATTATTTTTTTGTATTAAATGAAATGGTGACATGAACAACAGTGTCCCACATTTCCACCTTGCTTTTTCTATATCAAAGTGTTTTTTCATATTCAGTTTGACATTTAAATAACTGTTTTGATTGGACTGTTACAGTAGCCTTGCCTGGATCATAAATTAGCATCCTATACCAAATATGCATGAAGGTGTGTATTCTACTCCTCTAAAACTCTAGAATACGATTACTGATGGGAAATCATTGCTTATTTCAATGTTGAATGTCACATATATAATAAACAAAATTAACAAATACACTTGCATTTATTTGATTATTTCCTGATCAAATCTTCCACAAGAACATTTTTTTTCCGCTGAAATTCACTCTTATAAATAAAGTTTTGCCATTATCTCTCCTGTATGTTGTAAAAATCAATTTTTGTGTTCAGGGCCCCCGTCTTATAAAGAGTTGCAATTGATCCGAATCATCCCAAATCATTCCACAGTGCTCTAATCAATCACAAGTTTGCCATCTTCTATCTCTTATGTACATAGTTGCGATTGATATTAATCACAAATAAGTTGCGATGAATCGCACATGTTTATAAGACGGAGCCTGATAATTGTAAAGCAATTTCATCTTTTTTTTGGGGGGGTGGGGGTACTTTTACAATATTCTACACTGCCTCATTCTGCATGTAGACCTTATGTACATGTAAGTGCATGTATTCTATAATACAAACTTTACATGTGCATAACCATCATGTACGTACATGTAGTCCTACATAATTTCTTTTCTACATTTACATACATTTTTGCATCAATTTCCATCTTTTATTTAACCGTATTTTCAGTTTGTACTGAAATATTTTATTTTTTGTTGTACTTAGACCATTAGAGAGGTTTTATAATATTTGGAACTAAAATCCTTTTACATTCAATTGCTGTTACAATTTTCACAAATATTCCAGGGTTGCTTTCTAAGAAAAGAAAAAAGACTGGATAAAAATTGAAATATGCACTTGTGGAAGTATGCAGTGAAAAGGAAGACAGATATCGTGTAGAACTAATTCTTCATGTTTATGCAAGACCTACATGTAGCTTTATAAGGAAGTACATATCAATGGCAAGTGTTGTGTGCGTCCTCTGCATAATTCTTTCCCAAGCATACATGTAGCTAATATGCATGTGTACATGCAGGCATACAACGTACATGTTTGCAATTAAGATTTTTTTTTCTTTGATCATACATTTTCAGAAATCCAAGCATATTTTTTCTAAAGGAAGCATAACTTCAAAACACTAAATATTCTTTGGAAAATCTACACTGAAACAATGTACAGATGCGTGTGGGTTTTTTTTTCTAAAGAAGGAATTTAGACCAATTCTTTTTCTTCAACTCCTCATAAAATGTAAACATTCAAGCAAGTTGATATAACATAAAAAGTACATTAGGCTCCATAACAACTTTGATTTTAAAAGGGACCAGAAATCAATAAAAAGGCAATCTGTGTTCACCAAGCCCCCATTTATAACTGGAAATTTCAAGGTCCATGCTTATCAGACCCTCCAAAGTTTCTGGACTGGCATGCATGCTCATGTAAGGTCGTGTACACGATGTACACATTTTGCAATCGTAATTACTTGGTTTTAGTTGATTTTTTTCTCTCTCTCTCTCTAATAAAAGGGGCATGATCACAAGCATTTGCTTATCTACTGGTCCTTTCAATATTCCCTACTGTATTTTGTATTGTTGTTTGCATGTTTGCATATATCTTGCAATGTCAAACAGGTCCATAAAACAGATACAATTCGCTATATTGAAAGCAAAACAGAAGCACATGTAGATATCGGTGTTTTAGATGAGGAAAAATAAATAAATAATTAAAAGACCCATTATATCATTGAAATTGAAAAAAGGTCAACTCTACACATATTATTATTTTTTAAAGTACCAAGAGATGGGGTGACAGTACAATGTACATGTACATGTACATGTAGCTGTCCCAACAGGGCTTCACTAATAAATGAATGAATGCACTGAAGATAGTTAAACTGAGAATGGAAATTCTAGAACTCATTCGTTGGTGAGAATTGTGTTTTGCTTTGCTCATACCTCACCTCAGAACAATATAAAGCTTATGTAAATAGAATGGAGGATGTTCATTGACAGCAAGTAAGCAATGTAAAACACAAAGATGCTGTGGTTGACTTAAAAGCTCAAGTATACAATGTATGTACAGTACATGTACACTCACAATAGCAATCAATTTCAATAACAATCAATATCAAGGGCAGTCAGAGGGAGTGCTTTGTCTGCCAAGGCTTGCATGGTATCAATGCACACAAATGGTTTACAAGGTCAATTACATCTCAATATGTGGCACACTCTTGAGAAGAGAAGACATTGTATCCATCTCCCCAGAGAGAAGGCAAAGTAACCTTCATTCATTACAATACAAAGGGTCTTCCATTTCATCGAGCCAAGGTGTCTCGTTCAAAAAGGGGAGGTAGATGCAACAAGAGAGAAAATCAATTTCAAGACACAAAACATGCACCAGGGGTCATTAAAACCATTTGAGCATGGCAGATTGACTCAGCAGGTGTCCTATAAATAGCACAGCAAGAAAACAGGGGCTTCCCCTAGCCAGGTGACTCATACCCCATCAAGTGTGCCACATATGTAAATGAGATTTTGATTCAATGACATTATCTATCATGTGATCAAGTGGATTGACGTCACATGAGCATGTCTTCCAGCCCGATTGACATAGGATATTACGGAGACACATTGGCTCTGGGGATTGACTTAGCAATAAGAAGCCGGCAGAGAAGGTCAATGACATGACTCAAGTAGCATGGATTTCCAGGCAGTTTGATCATATCATGAGTGGGCGAAGGAATGTAAACATTGATTATCATGATGCTAGCCCTGCCTGCCAGTGCCAGTAAGGGCTCTCACACTATCACTGGCTGATTAATTAATAGGCCATGGCATTGCTATTTAATGACCACCTGTCAGTTTCATTCAACTTTTCCATTCAACCCCGTTTCGTGGAAAGCAAGCCACGTGTGACAGAGACAAGCACTTGCAATATTGACAAATATTGAAAACTCATGACTAGTATGTAGTAGTATGAATCACTATTTGCAAAGTTACTGTCGATGTACAAGTGGAAATGTCCAGTTAAAACCTGTACAGCTACTACCAAGGAGGAAGTGTGATATTATAGATTCTCACATTCATACACATACTATCTTTTCTTATGATAATTCTTAACAAATTTTTCAAATGATTCAGCATTCCTGCCTGGTCATTGAAACAGTTGTTATAAAAAGATAGGATTGAACTTCATTATCCAAATATATAAAAGTCCTGGAATGGGATTTTCTTTTTTAATTCTGGGAGTACTTGAGATATATGGATATTACTCATGGAGCACCCATACATTATGTACAGTGACTGCTTATTGGCAAGTGAACAGTGTAGTGAGTGTACATTTTTAAGTGCATGGACATATGTAGATGTACAAGTGTATGTACCCCATTTTACAAGAGGGGGTGGAAGTGACAATTATCATATGCTGTAAGAGCTAATTGTCATGCATAAATTTAGAGTGTGTACATACACATGCCATCTCGAATCTCACACATACTGGACATCGCCCATTAGACTGTCTATCACTTTAATTCTTGCGTGATAGCACTCCTCTGTAGTTAAAAACAACAGGATTTTAAAGTTACATTATAGATGTATTCTAAAGCTATTTTCCTAAATTTGCTCTTAAGCTCCCCCCCCCCCCCCCCCCCCCAATCTGTTGTTTTAGAATACAGATGAATTCATGTGCAAGTTTTCCTATTCTTGACAATATCATAAAAGTATTTTCCCTGCCAAAGAAAAAAAAGAGTAGGGTAAAAAAATATGGAATTTTCTTCAGCTAATTTTCATAATTTAACTTCAGCATTATAATTCTCTTCAAAAAAAAAAGGAATGCATCATCTTTTATATTTAAAGTGACTGCACAAGAAACCAAAAATGTTATCTGCAACTTACTGGTAGGCTTGGTGGTCTGTTAATTGCCCCATCTTGTGATGCTGCCTTATTGGACGATGATGATGAAGATGAAGATGATGAATTCTGTGACGAGGCAGCTTGTTGGTTGCTACTACTACTTCTACTACTCGGGAAGTTCCGTGGTTGCTGTTGTGGCTGAGAAGAAGGGGGTTGTTGTTGGTTTTGGTTTTGTTGAGGTTGTGAGGTTTGGTGCTGCTGCTGTTGTTGACGTTGCTCCTGCTGCTGCTGTTGTTGTCGTTGCTCCTGCTGCTGCTGCTGTTGTTGTCGTTGCTCCTGCTGCTGCTGTTGTTGTTGTTGTTGTTGCTGCTGTTGCGCAGGTGGTGTTGGTTGGGTCTCCACAGAACTGGACTGTGAAAGTGGTGGCTGACTGGGTTGGTTACTTGGTTGTGACTGTGGCACAGAGTGTGGCGATGGTTGTTGTGGTTGTGGTTGCTGTGGATGGGGAGAGTGAACCATATTTTGCTGCTGCGGCTAATAGAACAAAATGGAAGTAAAATGTCAAACAAGACATTAGATATACAGCTTTTAGAAATGTAGCAAACCACTTCTTTGCACATTTCTAATTGATCAAAATATTATTCAGGTATTTTGTTTCAAGCAAAAGATTTACTGTAGCACAGTAACTAACTGAACGAGAGAATCTACAATACATGTTTGACAATGTATTGTGCTACTTCATCTCTTGGCGAAACACAATCTGTTTGCGCATCTTTTCTACAGCATCATATATGATGGAAACCATCTTAAATCTTTACTCACGGTCCATGCATGTACCACTACAACACACAAATATTTGTTCAGACAGTCCTGTACATGCACAGTCTGTATGTTGTATACATTTCATGAATCACTTTTCAAGACCATATTATTAAATTTAAAGTCAATGCATTTGTGTGGTACATGTACCATGCAAAGCATAACATGAATTAAAATAACTACACAATCACAAAATCAAGTGTACATTGTATTTTAAAATTAAAGTACAAATATGTTTTTATCTGGTTGAAAATGAATACAGGACTGCAGATCAAGTCTCATGATTATAATTTTAAAAAAATTAAAAAGCATAACTCTCCAATGAAACATGGTGTCTAACACAGAGAGAAATTAAAGTACAACTAAAAGCTTACACAAGATGAAAACATGAAACTTAAGATTTTAAATTAAAGGACAAGTCCACTCGAAAAATAACTTACTTTTAATAAAAGCAGAAAAATCAGAAAAATCAATCCACAAAAGTTTGAGCAAAATCGGATAACTAATAAGAAAGTTATGAATTTTTGAAAAAGTATGTAAAACTATGGAACAATGAGAATCACAACACAAATTGCCAAGATGGTTATCAGTTTGTGACGTCATGTCCTCACAACTTATCAATGGCTTTACATAGTTTAATCCCATTAATTTCCCTTTTTATCCCCCAAAACTTGATTTCCCCATGCTTTTGCCCAGGTTATATGATTTGTATCATATTGCGTGCATGACATTTCCCAAAAACTTTTATGAATTTTGAAGAATTGATACTATTTTCTGAATATTGTATTTCATAATTATTGATTTTATATAAATAGTTTATCAAAATTCAATTTTTTCATGATTTAACTGGACAAAAATTACTCTTTATTTTTGCATCCACACAAACACATATTACTAACAATCTAACTTGGATGCTGGAGTGAAGAAATAAGATTCTTAGGGTGAAAATAGGACATTTATATTATCAATATACAGAAAATAAATTAGTGGATAGTGAGGACCATACGTCACAAACTCATGAGTGAGTTGCCAATTTGTGTAGTGATTTTCAAAGTTTTTCATGTCATTAAAAATTCATAACTTTCTTATTAGTTATCCGATTTTGCTCAAACTTGTTTTGATTGGTTTGTATGATTTTTCTGGTTCTATTGAAAGTAAGTTATTTTTGGAGTGGACTTGGGCTTTAAATACCATTTTTCTTTAATCCTACGAAAAGAGAAGAGAAGAGAAAATGCCTCGCATGAATATTAAAAATGGGCATGTTAGAATGTATTTGTCTCTTGTCATATTTAATAACCATAACAAACTACAGTGTATATTTTACAATCCTTTTATTATAATTACATAATGTTTAAGCCATTTATTACTCGGTAGAGGACATTTTAATAAAGGGGATTTACATGTACACATACTGTACACTACATCCCCTTAAAATCTACATTTAATTGTTTTAAATAATAAATCCGTTATTAGATGGCAAATCACATCTGGCAAGGTCAAACCTTTAACAATTTCAATCCACACAAAACATTTAACCAGACATTTTTTAAACGCAAACTTAAAGGTTAAGTCCAACCTGATCTAAAGATGATTTCAATAGAAGCAGAAAAATTAGAGAAACAGATAACTGACGGTTAAAGAAAATCCTATAAAATTAAGGAAGTTCTGAATTTCTAAATTTTTAATCAATCAAACACAAAAAGACAACTTTCTGACTTGGGAACTCGTCTTCTATTTGATCTGTACTACAACAAATCTTCTCTTTTCTCAAAAGAAATCATTTAATGACACATGTCCCCTAAATATAACAATTGCACCCATATTTTTATATACATGTATGACCCCTTGTACGAAAAACATTGAAATCTGTGTAATTTTCTGTACAGGGCATTTTGGAGAGGTCCACTGAATGGCCAATTAGTGTTTGATTTTATAATATAACTTCAACAACAAAAATATTTCCTATTTTCTATCGAAATTTGCTCAAACTTTCACTGATCTGTTTCTCCCATTTTTCCTGCTTTTATTAAAACCAACTAAATGTCAGGGTGAACTTTCCTTTTAAGCCAAGGTTATCAGAATGTTGCTTCTTGTCCTACACAGTTACCAGAAATACGCTCCGTTCAGACAACCATTATTCATTATATACAATGTACAATGTAGTAACTATTTCTTTCTAGTGTGAAGGAACGTCGTATAACAAAATTTCATACAGCAAAAAGGATGTTTAAGCATCACTTCAAATGTTCTCTTGAAATCGTATCATATGAAAAACGTATAATTCGGTGGGCAGTGAAAAATACACGGGAGCTCGGCGCAAATTAGCCCCCGAAATGTCTAAAAGGAGCCCCCGAAAATCAGAAAAGAGCCCCTGTAAATTTGAATCGAGTTCAATGCAAAAACAAATTTTAGAATGTTAATTTCATGCAGGCAAACTTGAAAAGTAACCCTCGAAAAATAAATATTAATGTTTTCGCTGTCGGTGAGGCTATAATTTGTGAGTGAACACAGATTTTTAGCCAGCTGTAACCTAAACCAACACTAAACATTTCTGATTTCTCCAATAATAGTTCTTTATTTTTCCATGTGTGTACGTCCCCTTTCGCTATACGATGTTCCTTTATACGAGTTCGTACACATTTCTTAGTGTGACAGGTTATTAATCACCATATCATCCCCCCCATTACCTGTTGGTTCCACATTTGTGATTGTGGTCCGTGGTGTTGCATGGGTTGGGAGGGTGATCCCCCAGCACTGTTGCTGCCACCGCTACCATCTCCCTGAGGCGTGTAGCCTGAAGGAGAACCATAGTTGGTGCCTTGCGACTGGCTTGTTGGACCATAGTGAGGGGACATCTTTAGGGACACAAATTGAAGACACTACTAGTAAAAAATTGAATATTTTCAAATGTACAATCTACCGGTAAAATAAAAAAAAATCTTGCTATTCAGTTCTATAAGTTATATATGGATGGAAGAAAGAAAAGGACCAAAAAATGAGGGAAGAGGCCAGGCCTTTTACCAACAATATTATTTTATGAGGTCCTTGACATGATTTACAGATCTGCCTTCAGTGTGTGTGTGTAAGACTGACTATTTGTAGATGAATGCTACCGTTGAATTTGTTGGTACTGATTTTTAGAGAATTTAAAATGTTACATAAGGTCAACCTATTAAGTGTTCTCACATTACAGCAACAACTACAGTATCTAGCAGCCATGTTGATGGGGAAAGCAATGTGCAGAGCAAGTGTAGAGATGGGGGGGGGGGGGACAAAAACATAGCTGCGCCTGCGCAACAAAGAACCCTAACAATGAATCATTCCACTACAATATTTGGAATCCGGTCTGCATATTACTTGTTGCTATGAAAGGAAAGCTTAGACAAGCTTCCATGTTGTCTTGACCAACCTTTGTTTTTAAAAAGCAGCACAAAGCTTGAATATGTACCAGGTAAGCAAATTGGTCTATTATGCAAGTCCAAGCTATCTTGTCCCGATACCTTACCGACTACGTCAAAGATTTAAAGATTCTGATTTTATATTGAATAACCGTACTAGGAGATCAGACCAGATTTGAAGTACAATGATACATTTGATGTAATTTTATGTTCAGAACTCCACAACATTTGACCAACTACCTTGGACTTGACCGAGTGTTTATCCGTGTGTTTCACGTAAAGGATGTCAGAGTGCACTATGCTTCTCTCATGTCATTTTGCCAGTAGCTAGAAATTTCTTGACAACTGAAAGGACTCTACATTTACTCATGCATCACAATGTCAAACTGGTTGCTATAATGAATGTCATGCAATACGTAGGGCTCCACACTAACTTGGTTGGAAGTGGGCCCTATGTAAAAGTTTTAAAATTGGGGGGATCCCGGACTTAAATTGTTGGCGTCCATTGCGTCCCAGGCGCACCTTAGTGTCCAGCCCTGCAATAAGATTCCATTTGTTATGATAATTGAAGTATCTATTCTGAAAGTAAGCATGTAATAATGTTTGAATTGCAATCCTTTGGCAATTACACTTTTCTTTCAAAATCAAATCATTAACAAAATACTTTTCCCAAATTACAAAGTGTGCCACAGTAGTACTGTCTGTGATATGAAATGGTTTTCTCACTTCCTCAGTACAAAGAATACAGAGTGAAAAACCAAGCAGTAATTCATTGTGGAAAATCAAATTTTGGTTGCCCTGAAATGCAACATCATTTACCATAATCAGTCTACATTTGTTCACACATCTTCAGATAAAATTACACTTCATGAAGAAGAAAACACCTTATTTGTATAAATGATACAAAGACTATTACACTCGATTTTGGCAGCTTTGGAAAACAAAGAAAACGTGTACTGAAATGTGGGCCAAAAACCAACTACATGTTACTAGCCTAGCCTCTCCCCCCCCCCCCCCCCCCCCCACTTTCTCTACCCTTGCAAAACAACAACAACAAAAAACCTGGAGCATTATATCAGACATAGGAAATAATCCTCAAAATACACTGTATATCTAAGGCCTAAAAAAAAAGATGTTGTATTGCCCCTTAGGTGTCAGAACCTGGGTCAGTCGGTCATATTTTTAAAAATTTTAAACTCCCCCTCAAAACAGCGGACCGTCGCCCAAATCTCGCTGGTTTCTATCTGGTGCAGTGCATGGAGTTTACCAGAGATGCCAACCCTATAGGATGGTTGTCACTAACATTTACCACATTTTTCCATAACAAATGGGGGTCTTTCGTGAACGCAAGACAACACAGCATATTTTCGTGCAAAAACGCACGCAAAGGGCAATACAACATCTTTTTTTTACGCCTAATGAAAGAGAAGGCTCAGTTCTGGTACAGATAAAAAGTAAATTTGTGAGCTACAATGTATCTCATTGTTTGTGCATGGGCAGTTAATTTGGAAGAATATCATCTAGAATCAGTAGATTGTGACCTGAAATGTGTTGCTTTCAAATCCCCTCATATTCAAATTATGATGAGAAATACCTGGAAAGTTTGGTCCAAACTGTCCTGCTACATGTTTGTGTAGTCCCATGTATGATCCATTTTCGTGTGTGCAGTGCATGTGTTTTTAATGAAACTGAGTCAATTTTGTTTTTCATCTTGATCATTCCAAAACCGCACCTTCTCAATTGTTTCCTGATAGTTTCACTCACAATGTAATTGCATTACCAGGTCCCCTCTGCAAGTTTGCATAAAACTTGCCACCGATGGTAACTTTTTCCATCAGTATTAACTACCATGGCAACATCAATCAACAGCAAATCAATCAATGTTTTTGTGTTAGTTACCATTGATGGTAAGTTTTATGCAACAAGGCCCTGTACTATTACTAGCATGTAGCATGGCACATTGGGAAAAAATTGATCTATTATAATTATTTAAAAATTGCATTACAAGTGTAACAACAGAGAAGATAGAAATGAAGGATGCGAGTATACAAAATTATAACTCATTGAAAATTCTTTGCATCCTTTCTAATAACCCCTTTCATAGTCCTTCTTTCGGAGTCACACCAATGAAAATAGCCGATAAAATTTGCTTTATAAATATAAACAAATTTGAAACACCACTTCTTGCATGTGCCATTAATACTGCCGGTAAAATTCACTTGCTGTGGCGAGCCCCGGCCAAAAGTGAAGAATTATTGAGCGATTGCTTGTTAGCTGCAGCCTCTTTGATTTTGGCAGAAATCAATTGTACTTTCATTAAATTTTTAATATTGTTTTGTTCACCATTTGGTGTAATGAATATATAATTTTCAATAAATATAATGTTGTGATATATATTAAATTCATTGATTTGGATTTTTTACAATAGCTTATTACTAATGTAGTATACAAATAAACGAATCAATTTAAGCCCGCGCCAAAACTAGCTAGCAGAATGTTCACGCACATGTATCAACAAAACGTCAACAAATACAGCTAGCTGGGTTCCGAAAAAGTGCGCATAGAGCCTTACACTAGCTTCAGCCAGAACAAGATAATGACCTTTGACAATTTGCATCAGTGTTTTTTCTCCAAACCCATTCATAATGGCAGCTTCATCGGAGTCACACCAATGGAGAGAAAATTTCTCCTGCTCTTGTAATTTCTCTTCGTAAAAGTTCTTTTTATCGGCTATTCTATCAGACATTTCTCCTCTGTACCATACATAGTGGCCGTTTCATTGGATGCATCTGGACGCATCCGATGAAAATCAGGCCGCTATGAAAGGGGTATAATTTCAAGCGATAATATTTGACATCGCTCCTGAGGAATAAATTGCCAAAATATACTACTTTGCATTGGCCATTATCTGGCCCTAGAAAAGGGAACATGAAATTTGTAGGGAGGGCCGGTACATGAAGTTGATTAATGGAATAGCCAATAAAAAAAAGAAAAAGAACAACCAAAAACAGGGGTTTCGAGGAAAAGTTTTGGCAAACATAAATATCCCCTCCTTAGAATCAATCCTTCACAAACATTTCATCCAATGCTGCTATTCATTTTCATAATTTACTAATGATATTCAGAGTAGTCATCCATTGGCATTGTGAAAGAAACATTTTGGCTGATATCCATAAAAGCCGTACCAACTTTAGCCTACATTCGAAACTAAGTAGAGTAGGGTCCACCACCACCTAATACAGTATGTAGCATCAGGGGGCGTTTCACAAAACTTATCATTAGTGGCAAATGACAGTTTTTGTTAATAAGCTACTGAAATCCTTGCTTCTGATTGGTTATCAGCAGATTTGTCAATTGTCATTGAAAAAGGCTTTGTGAAACGCCCCCACACGTGTTCTACCTCTTCCATCTCTAAAAAATTGTATTTCTGCAACTAAATGAACGAACAAAATAGTGTTATTAAATCAACTTGTTCGTTCTTTTTCATTATATCCATTCATTTTGCACCAGAAATTGGTCAAAAGGCAAATATTTCTCATCATATTTTTTACTGACAGGGAATGACAACACTTGGAGTGTAACCCATATTTCGTTATTAGAAATTGCTAATACATTCTTCCATATGAGAATAAAATAATGAGAAACTTGAAAGCTCATCAATCATATTGCACCTTTAATAGAACCTCAAACTTTCTCTTGTACAAGATACCGGTATACACAATAGTTGAATTACAAAGATTTGAAAAGAAATATTTACTGTAAAACCAGAAACTTTTGGTGAAGAGAAGCGGTGGCCTTCCTTGCCGCATTTGACATTTGCGAATTGCCATGCATCCCCCACAAAATAATCTATATATCGACAGCATGAGAAAGAAGCATCAGATACAATATTGTAAGAAAATATAATATACCGGTATCACAAAGTATACCTGCCAGCTTTCGCGCTGGTGAACCAAGCATTTTTTTCATGAAGTAGTATTTTAGTAAGCCATTGATAGTGCAGAATTTGACTTTCACGATTCTGGACGCCTCATGAAAATTGCACACAAAAAAGAAGTAATCATTTCAGCCTTTCTACTGATAATTCCTGATTTCTTCTTTCAAATCAATATAATGATATTTTCATAGTCTTTTCCTTTTTCAAACATGTATCTTCATTTCACAATCGCTATTGCTACTGTGATCATAATTTATATTTCCTATCGTGAACGTCTAACGTGGACCATTAAGTCATGTTTGAGAAGGTTTAGAAGACAACCATTGACTCAAACCTAATATGTTTATTACTATGAAACGGTACAGAGATGCCC
>JAVYIG010011257.1:0-62206 GCA_035222895.1 Strongylocentrotus droebachiensis | reverse complement strand
ATTTCTACCTCTTTGGAAATCCTCGCAATAACAAAAGTATCCACTCAATGAAGGGAGTGCCCGTTCTTTTCTTCAATTCATCAATTGATGCCATGTTATAAGAGCTGAGTAGTTTGTTACGTAAATATTCAAATATAGCCGATGCGAGCTATTAAAAAAAAACTGAATCGAATAGCCTGCATCTTTAATATGAATAACAATGAGCAGTGCCCTAAATAACAGCTGCACTGCAATTCTAAGTTAGCATCAACGAAAATGTTACTTTCAATGGCATGTTAGTTTGAATGCACCTGTTTCAAAACATAACAATCCGTTAAATCAGCATCAGAAAGTGTAAGAACTAAAAGCGAAACCAGGTAATCGCAGTGAGGCAAAGTGGTCTCGTGGATAAGCAACCGCTTAGTAGGTGGAGGTATCGGGTTCGATCCCCAGCTAGTGTATTTTGTTTTAAAGCCCAAAAGGGCCTATGGTGAGGGGGGGGGGGGAGCTGAGTGTAGGAAAAAACTGTTAGGGAGCCCCTTTGAGGGGTCTTTTTTTTTTGGGGGGGGGGGGGGTCTTTTTTATTTTTTTATTTTTTTTCAAAAGCACAGTGTTAACAACTAAAAGTTGAACCAGGTAATCGCAGTGAGGGCAAAGTGGTCTCGTGGATAAGCAACCGCTCTTAGTAGGTGGAAGTATCGGGTTCGATCCCCAGCTAGTGTATTTTGTTTTAAAGCCTAAAAGGGCCTATGGTGAGGGGGGGCAGCTGAGTGTAGGAAAAAAACTGTTAGGGAGCCCCTTTGAGGGGTCTTTTTTTTTGGGGGGGGGTCTTTTTTATTTTTTTTTTTTTTTTCAAAAGCACAGTGTTAACAACTAAAAGTGAACCAGGTAATCGCAGTGAGGCAAAGTGGTCTAGTGGATAAGCAACCGCTTAGTAAGTGGAAGGTATCGGGTTCGATCCCCAGCTAGTGTATTTTGTTTTAAAGCCCAAAAGGGCCTTTGGTGAGGGGGGGAGCAGCTGAGTGTAGGAAAAAAACTGTTAGGGAGCCCCCTTTGGGGGGTCTTTTTTTTTGGGGGGGGGGTCTTTTTTTTTTTTTTTCCTTTTTTTCAAAAGGACCGTCAGCTAGCTGGCGGTCGTCAGCTAGCTGGCGGTCGTCAGCTAGCTGGCGGTCGTCAGCGTGGCCTGCGGCCGATAGCGTTAGCCCCAAAGCCATGTCCAATTTTTAAACTACATTCAAGAGTCCCTTATTGCCATGTTAAACAAGTTTTTTACATTTTCAGTTCTACTTTCTTCCTTTTATTACTCTGTACACTCTGACCATGCTATCCTTTTCCAGTCTGTAAACAACTTTACAACATGAATTCAATGATGGGCAGGGTCTTTTTTTTTGTTTTCCTTTTTTTTCAAAAGGACCGTCAGCTAGCTATGTCCAATTTTAAACTACATTCAAGAGTCCCTTATTGCCAGGTTTAACAAGTTTTTTACATTTTCAGTTCTACTTTCTTCCTTTTATTACTCTGTACACTCTGACCATGCTATCCTTTTCCAGTCTGTAAACAACTTAACAACATGAATTCAATGATGGGCAGGGTCTTTTTTTTTCTTCAAAAGGACCGTCAGCTAGCTATGTCCAATTTTTAACTACATTCAAGAGTCCCTTATTGCCAGGCCAGGTTAAACAAGTTTTTTACGTTTTCAGTTCTATTTTCTTCCTTTATTACTCTGTACACTCTGACCATGCTATCCTTTTCCAGTCTGTAAACAACTTTACAACATCCCAACTAACAATTGGACGTTTTCTGAACGTTCTAAAAACGTTCCAAGTTGGTTTTTGGACGTTTTGTGAAAACGTTTTTTGGACGTCAAAATGTGGTAGGTTTCCGACGTATTTAAAACGTTTTATTGGACGTTTTAAAAACGTGTTTTAAACGTTAAAAGAACCAAAAAAAAACCTTTAAAAACCTTTCAGACATTCGAAAAGTCCAAAAACCTTTTGAAAACGTTCTAAATATATTGTTGACGTTGTTAAAAACGTTTGGAACGTTCTTAAAACGTTTTTAAAACGTTAAAATGCACTACAAACGTTTTAAGAACGTCTAGAAAACCTTTTAAAACACGTCTGGAACGTTTATAAAACGTTTTCTAAACGTCCAAATGTTCTACAAACGTTTTAAGAACGTCTAGAAAACCTTTTAAAACACGTCTGGAACGTTTATAGAACGTTTTCTAAACGTCCAAATGGTCTACAAACGTTTTAAGAACGTTTAAAAAACCTTTTAAAACACGTCTAAAACGTTCATAAAACGTTTTAGGAGATTGTTCAGAAAACCTTTATAGAATGTCTGAAAATGTCTCGGGCGTTGAAAGAATGCGCAACAAACATTTAAGAACGTCCTGCAAAAGTGTTGAGAATGTTCAACAAATACAAATGGTATATGAAATAAATACTGGGTCACACATTTGATCGATTTCAGGATTTTATTATCAAACATAAATAAATGTTCAAAGACTTGGTAATAATAGTACATGTATTTCAAGGTTACTTATAAAAAGATACAATGTTCTCTGTAGGTTTCCGTGGTGATAAAGTATTCACAACTGAAAGTTTTCATAACACCATGTGGTATACGAACATCCAATAGACGTCTATTTCAGGCTGGTGATAGACAAGTGATATCACAAGGAGAAAATCTAGAGAAATACGGTTGAAAAATTGGCGTAAAATAGACTTAAATAAGATTATAAACAGCCAACAGAAATTTGGTTGGGATGGTCCATTTGAAACCACAGATACAATGGTTATTTACAAGAAAAAATGTACAAGATGACGATATGTCATTATAGTAAGTGGCAAGTATGAACACTCAATATTACCAATCTATTAATAAAAAAGGCAAGTCTATGAATATATCTAGTGTAAAAAAATTGGCAGCACACATATTGCATTTTTGGTTACAGCATACTCAACAAAAGTAACTTGAGTGATTTATAGAACCCGTAATTTCTTTGATTCCTGAAAAGATGTTGTTAATTCGTACCGAAAACATGTACCAACTAAATGACAAAAAAAAACTGGGCATAATTGGTGTGATTGACCTCTGGTAAAACCTTAACGAGAACTGTATAGTATTACCATTTACTATATCGTCCTCTTGATCCCACACAGATGTTGTAGTCAGGTCCAGATTTGTGCTATAAACGAGTTTCATCAGAAGCCAGCATTAGAACTTTCATCTTCCATGAAATACAAAATCCATCATATAACATAGTAACAATCAACACATAATTATTTACATTAATGAGATACAATTTGAAGATATGTCATATAACTGGCAAGTATGAAAACTAAATTTACCAATCTATACATAGGAAAGGCAAGACTATAAATATATCTAGTGTCATGAATTTGGCAGCACACGCATAGCATTTTTGGTTACAGCATACTCAACAAAAGTAACTCAAGTGATTTACGGAACCCGTAATTTCCTCTTTGATTCCTGAAATATGTTGTTAATTTGTACTGAAAACATGTACCAACTAAATGACAAAGAAAACTTGGCATAATTGGTGTGATTGACCTCTGGTAAAACCTTAACGAGAACTGTATAGTTTTACCATTTACTATATCGTCCTCTTGATCCCACACAGATTTTGTAGTCGGGTCCAGATTTGTGCTATAAACGAGTTTTATCAGAAGCCAGCATTAGAACTTTCATCTTCCATGAAAAACAAAATCCATCATAATCAACACATAGTTATTTACATTAATGAGATACAAGTTGAAAATATGTCATATAACTGGCAAGTATGAAAACTCAAATCTACCGGGCTATTAGAGAAAAGCAAGACTATAAATATATCTAGTGTTAAGAATTTGGCAGCACATATGTAGCATTTTTGGTTACAGCACACTCAACAAAAGTAACTTGAGTGATTTATAGAACCTGTAATTTCCTCTTTGATTCCTGAAAGATGTTGTTAATTCATACTGAAAACATGTACCAACTAAATGACAAAGAAAACTTGGCATAATTGGTGTGATTGACCTCCGGTAAAACCTTTATGAGAACTGTATATGTCTCAAATACCATTTAATATATTGTCCTTTTGATCCACCAAAGATTTTGTAGTTAGGTCCAGATTTGTTCTATAAATGAGTTTTATCAGAAGCCAGTATGTAACTACATAGCGAATCGAGAACAGATGTCATCAGCGTTTATCCTTTTTAATTCTCCATGACACCCTCCTCCTCGTCTTCAGTGGCATCTGCAACAGCAGCAACATCTTTGGCAACATCTTTGGCAGCGACAGCTGGAACTCTAGCCCCATCGGTATCAGGTTTCTGCAATCAGAGCAAACAACCTTTATTTATAAATTAAATGTTCATTTCAACTAAACCATAAAAAAACTAGGGGGCATGATGTTCCCCCTCCCTAAAAACAGCGCCTATACAAGCTCATTTGGTGACAAACTGGCATAATGTAAATTATGAACCAAAATTATATCTGAAGAGGCTGCACATAAGTAAATATTATTGCCTGTCCACAAAATATTAAGTCTCGAGACCAATGCCTAAAAACTGATGTCTGGATAAGCTAGGGTGGCAGTGAGGTGAATCCGGCCACCCCTATCAACAAGGGCAAAACTGGACTAATGATGTGCTTCATGTACAATATTGTTTTACAGATATTGGGTCTATCCCTTTAAAAGGGAACATACACGTAACACCAGAATTTTCACTCATTCAATCAAAAGATAACCTTTGAAATACACATTTTTTAATGTCCAAACAAAAATTGGTCAAAAAAGGCTGAATGCCCTTTGAAATAGTAAATTGATCTGATATTCTCTTGCAACATATTTTTGTATTTTGATAGAAATCCACATAATATAAAGAGAAAAAAATAAAAAATAAAAAATAAAAACACAAACAAAAGTAAAAGGAATTTACCTTCCATTTCTTTCCTCCTGGAAGAAATGGGGTTCGCTTGAGAAAGTCCCCTACGACTTCTTCAATCTCCATCTCTTTGGCGCCCTGGTCGGTCTTCATGCAGGCTCCTGAAAGACGTAAGTGCAGACGCCATGGATCATTATATTAAAATTATTTTTGATGACACATTAAAATAAGACGATACAGATTACACACCTTAAATGACAAATGGGTCATTCCATGGCAATTCGGACAATCAATATCATTACACTCCTCTCAAATGTATTAGGGGAAAATGGTATGTCGGTTCCCATGTTATGGCCCACCCCTTTTTTTTGTTTTGCAAAATGGGCATTTTTGTATGAAGAAATACATGGATACACATCTGCACACTCTCATATAAGTAATTCCTTGTTCAGATGGGCATAAAACATAACTACTCCTTAGAGGCCAAATTCAACAGCTACCTTACAAGCAGAAAACAATGCTATTATGCGACTTCAAAGGCAGCAAGGTTGCTAGAGACCATCAATGTCCATTTGATCACCAATCATTGTAACTCATCGGGTGAATCCAGAAACATATAAAATAAAATTGAAATTGGCTAATCATATACTAATTGATTACTTACTGACAATGACGGGAACAAATCTTGTTGACTTCAGACCACGCTTCCCCTTCCTCCCATTCACGTTGAAATCTGACCAAAGATTATTTGACCCCAGCTTTTTCATGATACGCCGACTTGTTTGGGCAATATTGCCCCCGCCGACTAGACTCAGGTAGTTGATCTGAAATTAAAAGAACCATTATCAATTACAATGCCGTAGATTCTCACATAAATAGGAGCCAACCGTCTCATTTCCAGACATTATTATGAATGTTTCTCCGCTAAAACCTTCACCCTGATGCGGTAAATATTAATTTATCATTTGCAAAACTCACAGGCTTTCACTTTTTTTTTAAACATGGCTATAAAGTAATCAAGGCATGTATAAATCAGAAACTCAGGATATTTCAGGTTTAGATAATTAAACCTGTACAAAAAGGAAAAACAAAGTCATTTGAATGGATGATCAAATAATGCCAAATTAGTATGCAAGTATTTTTAAACTTACCATTCTCTTCTTAAAATCAGACTCTACGAGTCTCATTTCGAGCAAGTCGAATTCACTCCCTGTCTTGAGCGGTTCTGCAAAGGGCTCCTGCAGGTCGGCAGGACCTGCCCGTAAACTCACTGATGATTTGGCAACCAGGTTTGCCAGCGTCTCCACTATCTGGGCCTGGACATCTTCCAGCTTCTGAAGTTTTTGAAGTACCTGCTGTTGAAAATTGTCTAGGAAAACAAAAGGAGTAAAAAATAATACATTAACAAATTAGGTCATTTTGGTAGCTAAGAAGGGTATGTAATTTTAGTGTGACTGATATGTACGACAGCTTTTCAACTATCGCATTTCAGGAATACATCACCAAGCTGCAATGACAATACTTGTACAAAGCATCAGACAATGCAACACATACAGAAAGAATCTGAAAGCAATTTTGCAGAAAAATATACCCCTGCTTTTTGATAAAAATAAATCAAAATTAAACACATCAAAAGAAAGTTTCCCCCTAAAGAACCCCATCAAATCTTCGAGTATAACAAATTATTCAAGTTGAAACCAAGCATTGGATATAGCTAGGGTTGTTAGGAAGCAGATTCTCGAAAATTAGTGACATCCGTGACTTAACGCTGAATGATCACAACATGAACAAAAAATTACGTTTTTTTTCTTGATTTTTCCACTGGAAGATTTGATGGGGCTCTTTAGGGGGGAACTTACTTTTGATGTTGTATTTATATTGACAACCTCTCTCTCTTATATCAGTGTAGCATCTTGGTAAAAAATAGTAAATTTTGTTTGTAGTTTAAATATGCTGTACTCCAAAATCTAATCAATTGACCTCCTATGAAACATACTATTAAGTTCTTGAGAAGAGATATTTTGTTTGTGAAATTCTCTACGTAAATACTTACTGTCCAAGGTTCTAGCTTTTGGTGTCGGCGGCTGGCTTTGGCGAGAAGTCGAAGGAGAGGGGAATGTAGTTGTAGATGGAGATGATCCCCTCTGGATTGGGCCCGTCGGGCTTAAGGGGACAAATCTGGCCATCATGGATGTTGTTGACAATTTGGGGAGAGGAAGTTCCTTAGTCTTCGACTTATCTGCCTTTCTCGGGCTTCTGCGAAGTGGCTCAGGGTCACACTCCATATCTGGAAAAACATCACAGACATTAGAAAAATATCAAGCAAGAAAAGAATTTTTGAAAAATGTTCAAGCTTTATGAATTCATTTGAGTTCAACATGTTAATTTTCAATTTTGATGAATTGGTACATTATGCCCCCCCCCCCCTCCCTCCCCCAGGTGCTATTAGGGTTTAAAACATCAACTAGCATCCTTCTAGCATATAAATTCAATTGCAGCGCAGCACTCGACAACAAAGGCAGTGGTCTACTGTACTCATACAAGTAGCGTATGTTGATGCACACCTAGAGATTGACAATGTCCAGGCCAAAAATGCTAACAAAATTCTTTATGCTGGTGATTCGTTGTGTATATCAGCAGGGGTGGTATTCAGAAAACTCTCTTAACCCTAATAGCACCGGGGTATTTCAGACCTTGCTACCACCTTTGTTTTTGTTGTGTTTTTTTCGTAAAATTTATCATAGAACTATTTTGAAGCATAATTGTGCTATAATAAATTAATTTCAGCCAAAGAAAGTGAAAATAATCATATCTTTATGAATAAGGTGAGAAAACTCAATTTGCATTGAGTTTGTACACAAAATCACGTTTTTGAGCCATTTTCGTTTGGACGAGCGTGTATAAAAGGCCGTGCAGCATCATAACGGTATTCCTGATTTTCGCGAAAATGGTGTCAAAAGATGCGCAAGACTTGAAAGTAAAAAGTCAGCGAGCAGCGCGGTCAAAAAAAATTGCGCGGCGGAATGGTCGCGAACAATCTCGAGGGGGGGGGGGCATTATGGCCCCCCCCCCCAGGTGCTATTAGGGTTAAGTTAGCACTTAAAGTGGTACTCCAGGCTGAAATTGGGATGTTATGTAAAGTAGAGTAAAATTTAACAAGAACACTAAAAATTTCATCAAAATTGGATGAAAGGGTAAAAAAAAAAAAAAATCCACTTAAACATTTTTTCTAAAGTCTTTATTTTGTTTTTCTTATTTTGTTTTCTTGTTCAATTTCAATTCAACACGGACATAGGCAGACCACCCCCCCTTTTTTTGTTCATTTGATAGGGGGCTGGGGCGCAAGCCCCCTCCCCCTATTATTATTTATTATTTTATTTTTTTTAATTTGATAATTCTATATAACACGGACATAAGCGGACCCTGCAGGGGGGGGGGGGGGTCGTGGGGCAAGCCCCCCTCAAGCCCCCCTCTCCCTTTTTATTAATTTTTGTATTTATTTAATTATTTTTTTATTTGATAATTCTATTAAACACGCCCCAGCTTGCGCCCCAGCCCCCTTTCAAATGAACAAACAAAAAAGGTGGGTCTGCCTATCAAATGATAGGCAGACCCCCCCCCCCCCTGATTTTGACTCCCGTGCAAATGTGTGGCTGTATTCACGTTTTGGAAATGTGAAATTTAGTGGGCAAAATGGCCACGCGCAATCTAATACCAGCGGTGCGGATACGTGTGGGGAGTCCGAAACACATGGCCATCTTCACTGAAGACTTTAAGTCACTCGGTCATAGATCTACTAGACTAACTTACAGTTACAATGTACATGTAGACCTTTACCATATCAGAAATAAATTCAAGTTCTTTCAGTGATTTTAAGTAACTCTTTCTGCTACATGACATGTATTAATGTGTTACTGTTAGGTGAAAGTTGGGTTAATTCACATCATTCTGGATTCAATCATACAACAATCAACAATAACAGTAACGCGTCTGGTTAACATACGCCTTTTTGTTTGGCATGTATCACATTGCATTCACACTCACAGGTTGGTTAAAAGTAAATTTTCATGCACGTTATTATCGCTAATGCATGAATGCAGCATGCAGACTAACTCCGGGAAGCTCCAACACCGGCGCGCCGCTGCGCGCCGGTGTTGGAGCTTCCCGGAGTTACATGCAGACATGGTACGACACAAGCCGATACTCATTTAAATGTTTTCCCCACATTTTACACGTCTCGAATTCACTCAAACAACATTTAAACACCTAACAGATATCAAAATGGTAAAATATCTCTTACATTGGTGTTGCAGTCCTCACAAATTAGGTAGATAGTTCAGGATTTCTTGATAGCTCTTGCAAGGCACACACGGTATTCAATGGGAAAATTCTCAATGTAATTTTCACGCACATGGCCGGCTAGCTAGCCGGGCAATAACGCAGCCGGGCACGGCTAGCGCTGACGTCATCGATCAATCCTCGGCGGCGGCGGCCTCGTTCGTTGTTGTGTAAAGATGTATTAGATAAATGATTTGAAATTACCGGTAATAAAATTGAGTATGTAAAATGTATAAAAATATGTTTTGCTTGTGTATTTTTGTTTATGAATTGTGTATGCATTTATATGATAAAACAAACAAATCTCGTTTTCATTTCAATTCAAGAAATCGCCCTACAGTATTTTAGTGATCTGTTTTCATTTGTTTTTATTTATCCTTAGTAGTTGGACGTAGACAAAATATGATGCTTAATTCTGGTATTTGTTTAAAAAAAAATCTTAGTTGATCATTGGACGTATATAAAACGTTCTGTGAACGTTATGTACAAACGTTTATTTTGTAACGTCCACAAACGTTTTGTAAACGTCCTATATCAAACGTTCTGTAAACGTCCTATATCAAACGTTCTGTAAACGTCCTATACCAAACGTTTAATTTTGTAACGTCCAAAAAACGTTTTTTAAACGTTCTCAAAAACCTAAACTTTGACGTAAATGAGAAGTCCAAACTTTAATGTTATATAAACGTTTTTAAAACGTTCATTTAGGACGAAGACGTACAGGACCTAAAAAAAAACGTTTTGAAACGTTCTGAAAACGTTCTGTGTTTGCTGGGATGAATTCAATGATGGGCAGGGTTTTACTTTTCATATGAAAGCGCCCAAACTTCACGAGGTGAAACAAAGGGTCTTTCAAATTCAAGTCTATTCAAGCCAATATGGGCTAACAACTGGCCTGCATACCCGAGCAGAATCATTTTATGCTCAACAAAGACACACAGCCTTGGATAAAGAGGTCCATTTTATTTTTTTAATTTAGTTATATTTTTTCATTGACAGTATACTATTAAATATCAGGAATATTGGATGCTCTGTTTCAAATACAGTCCAGATTGCCGAGCAATGAATTATCTCCTGCTTCTTGTCCAAAAAAACATATCTAACTGGTTTTTAAAACGGTATCATTTTACTTTCCATCTCCCAACATTATTTTGAACTGTCTTGAACTTAAGTTGTTTTCCTTCCTTGAAATGACACTACAGCCAGTCTATTCTGTTCATGTAGGCGTATTGAAAGAGCTTGTCCTCCATGCAGACAAGGAGAAAGAGCCATATTAAGTACCTTTTGGGACAATACATCAAAATAATGCGGTCATTGTTGCAATGTCAGGAATGCTATTTCTACCTCTTTGGAAATCCTCGCAATAACAAAAGTATCCACTCAATGAAGGGAGTGCCCGTTCTTTTCTTCAATTCATCAATGATGCCATGTTATAAGAGCTGAGTAGTTTGTTACGTAAATATTCAAATATAGCCGATGCGAGCTATTAAAAAAACTGAATCGAATAGCCTGCATCTTTAATATGAATAACAATGAGCAGTGCCTAAATACAGCTGCACTGCAATTCTAAGTTAGCTTCAACGAAAATGTTACTTTCAATGGCATGTTAGTTTGAATGCACCTGTTTCAAAACATAACAATCGTTAAATCAGCATCAGAAAGTGTTAAGAACTAAAAGCGAACCAGGTAATCGCAGTGAGGCAAAGTGGTCTCGTGGATAAGCAACCGCTTAGTAGGTGGAAGGTATCGGGTTCGATCCCCAGCTAGTGTATTTTGTTTTAAAGCCAAAAGGGCCTATGGTGAGGGGGGGGGCAGCTGAGTGTAGGAAAAAACTGTTAGGGAGCCCCTTTGAGGGGTCTTTTTTTTGGGGGGGGGGGGGGGGTCTTTTTTATTTTTTTATTTTTTTTCAAAGCACAGTGTTAACAACTAAAAGTGAACCAGGTAATCGCAGTGAGGCAAAGTGGTCTCGTGGATAAGCAACCGCTTAGTAGGTGGAAGGTATCGGGTTCGATCCCCAGCTAGTGTATTTTTGTTTTAAAGCCTAAAAGGGCCTATGGTGAGGGGGGGCAGCTGAGTGTAGGAAAAAAACTGTTAGGGAGCCCCTTTGAGGGGTCTTTTTTTTGGGGGGGGGGGTCTTTTTTATTTTTTTATTTTTTTTCAAAAGCACAGTGTTAACAACTAAAAGTGAACCAGGTAATCGCAGTGAGGCAAAGTGGTCTAGTGGATAAGCAACCGCTTAGTAAGTGGAAGGTATCGGGTTCGATCCCCAGCTAGTGTATTTTGTTTTTAAAGCCCAAAAGGGCCTTTGGTGAGGGGGGGAGCAGCTGAGTGTAGGAAAAAAACTGTTAGGGAGCCCCTTTGGGGGGTCTTTTTTTTTGGGGGGGGGTCTTTTTTTTTTTTTTTTTCCTTTTTTTCAAAGACGGACCGTCAGCTAGCTGGCGGTCGTCAGCTAGCTGGCGGTCGTCAGCTAGCTGGCGGTCGTCAGCTAGCTGGCGGTCGTCAGCTAGCTGGGCGGTCGTCAGCTAGCTGGCGGTCGTCAGCTAGCTGGCGGTCGTCAGCTAGCTGGCGGTCGTCAGCTAGCTGGCGGTCGTCAGCTAGCTGGCGGTCGTCAGCTAGCTGGCGGTCGTCAGCTAGCTGGCGAGTCGTCAGCTAGCTGGCGGTCGTCAGCTGAGCTGGCGGTCGTCAGCTAGCTGGCGGTCGTCAGCTAGCTGGCGGTCGTCAGCGTGGCCTGCGGGCCGATAGCGTTAGCCCCAAAGCCATGTCCAATTTTTAAACTACATTCAAGAGTCCCTTATTGCCATGTTAAACAAGTTTTTTACATTTTCAGTTCTACTTTCTTCCTTTTATTACTCTGTACACTCTGACCATGCTATCCTTTTCCAGTCTGTAAACAACTTTTACAACATGAATTCAATGATGGGCAGGGTCTTTTTTTTGTTTTCCTTTTTTTTCAAAAGGGACCGTCAGCTAGCTATGTCCAATTTTTAAACTACATTCAAGAGTCCCCTTATTGCCAGGTTTAACAAGTTTTTTACATTTTCAGTTCTACTTTCTTCCTTTTATTACTCTGTACACTCTGACCATGCTATCCTTTTCCAGTCTGTAAACAACTTAACAACATGAATTCAATGATGGGCAGGGTCTTTTTTTTTTCTTCAAAAGGACCGTCAGCTAGCTATGTCCAATTTTTAAACTACATTCAAGAGTCCCTTATTGCCAGGCCAGGTTAAACAAGTTTTTTTACGTTTTCAGTTCTATTTTCTTCCTTTATTACTCTGTACACTCTGACCATGCTATCCTTTTCCCAGTCTGTAAACAACTTTACAACATGAATTCAATGATGGGCAGGGTTTTACTTTTCATATGAAAGCGCCCAAACTTCACGAGGTGAAACAAAGGGTCTTTCAAATTCAAGTCTATTCAAGCCCAATATGGGCTAACAACTGGCCTGCATACCCGAGCAGAATCATTTTATGCTCAACAAAGACACACAGCCTTGGATAAAGAGGTCCATTTTATTTTTTTAATTTAGTTATATTTTTTCATTGACAGTATACTATTAAATATCAGGAATATTGGATGCTCTGTTTCAAATACAGTCCAGATTGCCGAGCAATGAATTATCTCCTGCTTCTTGTCCAAAAAAACATATCTAACTGGTTTTTAAAACGGTATCATTTTACTTTCCATCTCCCAACATTATTTTGAACTGTCTTGAACTTAAGTTGTTTTCCTTCCTTGAAATGACACTACAGCCAGTCTATTCTGTTCATGTAGGCGTATTGAAAGAGCTTGTCCTCCATGCAGACAAGGAGAAAGAGCCATATTAAGTACCTTTTGGGACAATACATCAAAATAATGCGGTCATTGTTGCAATGTCAGGAATGCTATTTCTACCTCTTTGGAAATCCTCGCAATAACAAAAGTATCCACTCAATGAAGGGAGTGCCGTTCTTTTCTTCAATTCATCAATTGATGCCATGTTATAAGAGCTGAGTAGTTTGTTACGTAAATATTCAAATATAGCCGATGCGAGCTATTAAAAAAAACTGAATCGAATAGCCTGCATCTTTAATATGAATAACAATGAGCAGTGCCTAAATACAGCTGCACTGCAATTCTAAGTTAGCTTCAACGAAAATGTTACTTTCAATGGCATGTTAGTTTGAATGCACCTGTTTTCAAAACATAACAATCGTTAAATCAGCATCAGAAAGTGTTAAGAACTAAAAGCGAACCAGGTAATCGCAGTGAGGCAAAGTGGTCTCGTGGATAAGCAACCGCTTAGTAGGTGGAAGGTATCGGTTCGATCCCAGCTAGTGTATTTTGTTTTAAAGCCCAAAAGGGCCTATGGTGAGGGGGGGGGGGCAGCTGAGTGTAGGAAAAAAACTGTTAGGGAGCCCCTTTGAGGGGTCTTTTTTTTTTGGGGGGGGGGGGGTCTTTTTTATTTTTTTATTTTTTTTCAAAAGCACAGTGTTAACAACTAAAAGTGAACCAGTAATCGCAGTGAGGCAAAGTGGTCTCGTGGATAAGCAACCGCTTAGTAGGTGGAAGTATCGGGTTCGATCCCCAGCTAGTGTATTTTGTTTTAAAGCCTAAAAGGGCCTATGGTGAGGGGGGGCAGCTGAGTGTAGGAAAAAAACTGTTAGGGAAGCCCCTTTGAGGGGTCTTTTTTTTTGGGGGGGGGTCTTTTTTATTTTTTTATTTTTTTTCAAAAGCACAGTGTTAACAACTAAAAGTGAACCAGGTAATCGCAGTGAGGGCAAAGTGGTCTAGTGATAAGCAACCGCTTAGTAAGTGGAAGGTATCGGGTTCGATCCCCAGCTAGTGTATTTTGTTTTAAAGCCCAAAAGGGCCTTTGGTGAGGGGGGGAGCAGCTGAGTGTAGGAAAAAAACTGTTAGGGAGCCCCTTTGGGGGGTCTTTTTTTTGGGGGGGGGGGGGTCTTTTTTTTTTTTTTCCTTTTTTTCAAAAGGACCGTCAGCTAGCTGGCGGTCGTCAGCTAGCTGGCGGTCGTCAGCTAGCTGGCGGTCGTCAGCTGGCCTGCGGCCGATAGCGTTAGCCCCAAAGCCATGTCCAATTTTTAAACTACATTCAAGAGTCCCTTATTGCCATGTTAAACAAGTTTTTTACATTTTCAGTTCTACTTTCTTCCTTTTATTACTCTGTACACTCTGACCATGCTATCCTTTTCCAGTCTGTAAACAACTTTACAACATGAATTCAATGATGGGCAGGGTCTTTTTTTTTGTTTTCCTTTTTTTTCAAAAGGACCGTCAGCTAGCTATGTCCAATTTTTAAACTACATTCAAGAGTCCCTTATTGCCAGGTTTAACAAGTTTTTTACATTTTCAGTTCTACTTTCTTCCTTTTATTACTCTGTACACTCTGACCATGCTATCCTTTTCCAGTCTGTAAACAACTTAACAACATGAATTCAATGATGGGCAGGGTCTTTTTTTTCTTCAAAAGGACCGTCAGCTAGCTATGTCCAATTTTTAAACTACATTCAAGAGTCCCTTATTGCCAGGCCAGGTTAAACAAGTTTTTTACGTTTTCAGTTCTATTTTCTTCCTTTATTACTCTGTACACTCTGACCATGCTATCCTTTTCCAGTCTGTAAACAACTTTACAACATGAATTCAATGATGGGCAGGGTTTTACTTTTCATATGAAAGCGCCCAAACTTCACGAGGTGAAACAAAGGGTCTTTCAAATTCAAGTCTATTCAAGCCCAATATGGGCTAACAACTGGCCTGCATACCCGAGCAGAATCATTTTATGCTCAACAAAGACACACAGCCTTGGATAAAGAGGTCCATTTTATTTTTTTAATTTAGTTATATTTTTTCATTGACAGTATACTATTAAATATCAGGAATATTGGATGCTCTGTTTCAAATACAGTCCAGATTGCCGAGCAATGAATTATCTCCTGCTTCTTGTCCAAAAAAACATATCTAACTGGTTTTTAAAACGGTATCATTTTACTTTCCATCTCCCAACATTATTTTGAACTGTCTTGAACTTAAGTTGTTTTCCTTCCTTGAAATGACACTACAGCCAGTCTATTCTGTTCATGTAGGCGTATTGAAAGAGCTTGTCCTCCATGCAGACAAGGAGAAAGAGCCATATTAAGTACCTTTTGGGACAATACATCAAAATAATGCGGTCATTGTTGCAATGTCAGGAATGCTATTTCTACCTCTTTGGAAATCCTCGCAATAACAAAAGTATCCACTCAATGAAGGGAGTGCCCGTTCTTTTCTTCAATTCATCAATTGATGCCATGTTATAAGAGCTGAGTAGTTTGTTACGTAAATATTCAAATATAGCCGATGCGAGCTATTAAAAAAAACTGAATCGAATAGCCTGCATCTTTAATATGAATAACAATGAGCAGTGCCTAAATACAGCTGCACTGCAATTCTAAGTTAGCTTCAACGAAAATGTTACTTTCAATGGCATGTTAGTTTGAATGCACCTGTTTCAAAACATAACAATCGTTAAATCAGCATCAGAAAGTGTTAAGAACTAAAAGCGAACCAGGTAATCGCAGTGAGGCAAAGTGGTCTCGTGGATAAGCAACCGCTTAGTAGGTGGAAGGTATCGGGTTCGATCCCCAGCTAGTGTATTTTGTTTTAAAGCCTAAAAGGGCCTATGGTGAGGGGGGGCAGCTGAGTGTAGGAAAAAAACTGTTAGGGAGCCCCTTTGAGGGGTCTTTTTTTTTGGGGGGGGGTCTTTTTTATTTTTTTATTTTTTTTCAAAAGCACAGTGTTAACAACTAAAAGTGAACCAGGTAATCGCAGTGAGGCAAAGTGGTCTAGTGGATAAGCAACCGCTTAGTAAGTGGAAGGTATCGGGTTCGATCCCCAGCTAGTGTATTTTGTTTTAAAGCCCAAAAGGGCCTTTGGTGAGGGGGGGAGCAGCTGAGTGTAGGAAAAAAACTGTTAGGGAGCCCCTTTGGGGGGTCTTTTTTTTTGGGGGGGGGGTCTTTTTTTTTTTTTTTCCTTTTTTTCAAAAGGACCGTCAGCTAGCTGGCGGTCGTCAGCTAGCTGGCGGTCGTCAGCTAGCTGGCGGTCGTCAGCGTGGCCTGCGGCCGATAGCGTTAGCCCCAAAGCCATGTCCAATTTTTAAACTACATTCAAGAGTCCCTTATTGCCATGTTAAACAAGTTTTTTACATTTTCAGTTCTACTTTCTTCCTTTTATTACTCTGTACACTCTGACCATGCTATCCTTTTCCAGTCTGTAAACAACTTTACAACATGAATTCAATGATGGGCAGGGTCTTTTTTTTTGTTTTCCTTTTTTTTCAAAAGGACCGTCAGCTAGCTATGTCCAATTTTTAAACTACATTCAAGAGTCCCTTATTGCCAGGTTTAACAAGTTTTTTACATTTTCAGTTCTACTTTCTTCCTTTTATTACTCTGTACACTCTGACCATGCTATCCTTTTCCAGTCTGTAAACAACTTAACAACATGAATTCAATGATGGGCAGGGTCTTTTTTTTTCTTCAAAAGGACCGTCAGCTAGCTATGTCCAATTTTTAAACTACATTCAAGAGTCCCTTATTGCCAGGCCAGGTTAAACAAGTTTTTTACGTTTTCAGTTCTATTTTCTTCCTTTATTACTCTGTACACTCTGACCATGCTATCCTTTTCCAGTCTGTAAACAACTTTACAACATGAATTCAATGATGGGCAGGGTTTTACTTTTCATATGAAAGCGCCCAAACTTCACGAGGTGAAACAAAGGGTCTTTCAAATTCAAGTCTATTCAAGCCCAATATGGGCTAACAACTGGCCTGCATACCCGAGCAGAATCATTTTATGCTCAACAAAGACACACAGCCTTGGATAAAGAGGTCCATTTTATTTTTTTAATTTAGTTATATTTTTTCATTGACAGTATACTATTAAATATCAGGAATATTGGATGCTCTGTTTCAAATACAGTCCAGATTGCCGAGCAATGAATTATCTCCTGCTTCTTGTCCAAAAAAACATATCTAACTGGTTTTTAAAACGGTATCATTTTACTTTCCATCTCCCAACATTATTTTGAACTGTCTTGAACTTAAGTTGTTTTCCTTCCTTGAAATGACACTACAGCCAGTCTATTCTGTTCATGTAGGCGTATTGAAAGAGCTTGTCCTCCATGCAGACAAGGAGAAAGAGCCATATTAAGTACCTTTTGGGACAATACATCAAAATAATGCGGTCATTGTTGCAATGTCAGGAATGCTATTTCTACCTCTTTGGAAATCCTCGCAATAACAAAAGTATCCACTCAATGAAGGGAGTGCCCGTTCTTTTCTTCAATTCATCAATTGATGCCATGTTATAAGAGCTGAGTAGTTTGTTACGTAAATATTCAAATATAGCCGATGCGAGCTATTAAAAAAAACTGAATCGAATAGCCTGCATCTTTAATATGAATAACAATGAGCAGTGCCTAAATACAGCTGCACTGCAATTCTAAGTTAGCTTCAACGAAAATGTTACTTTCAATGGCATGTTAGTTTGAATGCACCTGTTTCAAAACATAACAATCGTTAAATCAGCATCAGAAAGTGTTAAGAACTAAAAGCGAACCAGGTAATCGCAGTGAGGCAAAGTGGTCTCGTGGATAAGCAACCGCTTAGTAGGTGGAAGGTATCGGGTTCGATCCCCAGCTAGTGTATTTTGTTTTAAAGCCTAAAAGGGCCTATGGTGAGGGGGGGCAGCTGAGTGTAGGAAAAAAACTGTTAGGGAGCCCCTTTGAGGGGTCTTTTTTTTGGGGGGGGGGTCTTTTTTATTTTTTTATTTTTTTTCAAAAGCACAGTGTTAACAACTAAAAGTGAACCAGGTAATCGCAGTGAGGCAAAGTGGTCTAGTGGATAAGCAACCGCTTAGTAAGTGGAAGGTATCGGGTTCGATCCCCAGCTAGTGTATTTTGTTTTAAAGCCCAAAAGGGCCTTTGGTGAGGGGGGGAGCAGCTGAGTGTAGGAAAAAAACTGTTAGGGAGCCCCTTTGGGGGGTCTTTTTTGGGGGGGGGGGGTCTTTTTTTTTTTTTTTCCTTTTTTTCAAAAGGACCGTCAGCTAGCTGGCGGTCGTCAGCTAGCTGGCGGTCGTCAGCTAGCTGGCGGTCGTCAGCTAGCTGGCGGTCGTCAGCTAGCTGGCGGTCGTCAGCGTGGCCTGCGGTCGTCAGCTAGCCCCAAAGCCATGTCCAATTTTTAAACTACATTCAAGAGTCCCTTATTGCCATGTTAAACAAGTTTTTTACATTTTCAGTTCTACTTTCTTCCTTTTATTACTCTGTACACTCTGACCATGCTATCCTTTTCCAGTCTGTAAACAACTTTACAACATGAATTCAATGATGGGCAGGGTCTTTTTTTTTGTTTTCCTTTTTTTTCAAAAGGACCGTCAGCTAGCTATGTCCAATTTTTAAACTACATTCAAGAGTCCCTTATTGCCAGGTTTAACAAGTTTTTTACATTTTCAGTTCTACTTTCTTCCTTTTATTACTCTGTACACTCTGACCATGCTATCCTTTTCCAGTCTGTAAACAACTTAACAACATGAATTCAATGATGGGCAGGGTCTTTTTTTTTCTTCAAAAGGACCGTCAGCTAGCTATGTCCAATTTTTAAACTACATTCAAGAGTCCCTTATTGCCAGGCCAGGTTAAACAAGTTTTTTACGTTTTCAGTTCTATTTTCTTCCTTTATTACTCTGTACACTCTGACCATGCTATCCTTTTCCAGTCTGTAAACAACTTTACAACATGAATTCAATGATGGGCAGGGTTTTACTTTTCATATGAAAGCGCCCAAACTTCACGAGGTGAAACAAAGGGTCTTTCAAATTCAAGTCTATTCAAGCCCAATATGGGCTAACAACTGGCCTGCATACCCGAGCAGAATCATTTTATGCTCAACAAAGACACACAGCCTTGGATAAAGAGGTCCATTTTATTTTTTTAATTTAGTTATATTTTTTCATTGACAGTATACTATTAAATATCAGGAATATTGGATGCTCTGTTTCAAATACAGTCCAGATTGCCGAGCAATGAATTATCTCCTGCTTCTTGTCCAAAAAAACATATCTAACTGGTTTTTAAAACGGTATCATTTTACTTTCCATCTCCCAACATTATTTTGAACTGTCTTGAACTTAAGTTGTTTTCCTTCCTTGAAATGACACTACAGCCAGTCTATTCTGTTCATGTAGGCGTATTGAAAGAGCTTGTCCTCCATGCAGACAAGGAGAAAGAGCCATATTAAGTACCTTTTGGGACAATACATCAAAATAATGCGGTCATTGTTGCAATGTCAGGAATGCTATTTCTACCTCTTTGGAAATCCTCGCAATAACAAAAGTATCCACTCAATGAAGGGAGTGCCCGTTCTTTTCTTCAATTCATCAATTGATGCCATGTTATAAGAGCTGAGTAGTTTGTTACGTAAATATTCAAATATAGCCGATGCGAGCTATTAAAAAAAACTGAATCGAATAGCCTGCATCTTTAATATGAATAACAATGAGCAGTGCCTAAATACAGCTGCACTGCAATTCTAAGTTAGCTTCAACGAAAATGTTACTTTCAATGGCATGTTAGTTTGAATGCACCTGTTTCAAAACATAACAATCGTTAAATCAGCATCAGAAAGTGTTAAGAACTAAAAGCGAACCAGGTAATCGCAGTGAGGCAAAGTGGTCTCGTGGATAAGCAACCGCTTAGTAGGTGGAAGGTATCGGGTTCGATCCCCAGCTAGTGTATTTTGTTTTAAAGCCTAAAAGGGCCTATGGTGAGGGGGGGCAGCTGAGTGTAGGAAAAAAACTGTTAGGGAGCCCCTTTGAGGGGTCTTTTTTTTGGGGGGGGGGTCTTTTTTATTTTTTTATTTTTTTTCAAAAGCACAGTGTTAACAACTAAAAGTGAACCAGGTAATCGCAGTGAGGCAAAGTGGTCTAGTGGATAAGCAACCGCTTAGTAAGTGGAAGGTATCGGGTTCGATCCCCAGCTAGTGTATTTTGTTTTAAAGCCCAAAAGGGCCTTTGGTGAGGGGGGGAGCAGCTGAGTGTAGGAAAAAAACTGTTAGGGAGCCCCTTTGGGGGGTCTTTTTTTTGGGGGGGGGGTCTTTTTTTTTTTTTTTCCTTTTTTTCAAAAGGACCGTCAGCTAGCTGGCGGTCGTCAGCTAGCTGGCGGTCGTCAGCTAGCTGGCGGTCGTCAGCTAGCTGGCGGTCGTCAGCTAGCTGGCGGTCGTCAGCTAGCTGGCGGTCGTCAGCTAGCTGGCGGTCGTCAGCTAGCTGGCGGTCGTCAGCTAGCTGGCGGTCGTCAGCTAGCTGGCGGTCGTCAGCTAGCTGGCGGTCGTCAGCGTGGCCTGCGGCCGATAGCGTTAGCCCCAAAGCCATGTCCAATTTTTAAACTACATTCAAGAGTCCCTTATTGCCATGTTAAACAAGTTTTTTACATTTTCAGTTCTACTTTCTTCCTTTTATTACTCTGTACACTCTGACCATGCTATCCTTTTCCAGTCTGTAAACAACTTTACAACATGAATTCAATGATGGGCAGGGTCTTTTTTTTTGTTTTCCTTTTTTTTCAAAAGGACCGTCAGCTAGCTATGTCCAATTTTTAAACTACATTCAAGAGTCCCTTATTGCCAGGTTTAACAAGTTTTTTACATTTTCAGTTCTACTTTCTTCCTTTTATTACTCTGTACACTCTGACCATGCTATCCTTTTCCAGTCTGTAAACAACTTAACAACATGAATTCAATGATGGGCAGGGTCTTTTTTTTTCTTCAAAAGGACCGTCAGCTAGCTATGTCCAATTTTTAAACTACATTCAAGAGTCCCTTATTGCCAGGCCAGGTTAAACAAGTTTTTTACGTTTTCAGTTCTATTTTCTTCCTTTATTACTCTGTACACTCTGACCATGCTATCCTTTTCCAGTCTGTAAACAACTTTACAACATGAATTCAATGATGGGCAGGGTTTTACTTTTCATATGAAAGCGCCCAAACTTCACGAGGTGAAACAAAGGGTCTTTCAAATTCAAGTCTATTCAAGCCCAATATGGGCTAACAACTGGCCTGCATACCCGAGCAGAATCATTTTATGCTCAACAAAGACACACAGCCTTGGATAAAGAGGTCCATTTTATTTTTTTAATTTAGTTATATTTTTTCATTGACAGTATACTATTAAATATCAGGAATATTGGATGCTCTGTTTCAAATACAGTCCAGATTGCCGAGCAATGAATTATCTCCTGCTTCTTGTCCAAAAAAACATATCTAACTGGTTTTTAAAACGGTATCATTTTACTTTCCATCTCCCAACATTATTTTGAACTGTCTTGAACTTAAGTTGTTTTCCTTCCTTGAAATGACACTACAGCCAGTCTATTCTGTTCATGTAGGCGTATTGAAAGAGCTTGTCCTCCATGCAGACAAGGAGAAAGAGCCATATTAAGTACCTTTTGGGACAATACATCAAAATAATGCGGTCATTGTTGCAATGTCAGGAATGCTATTTCTACCTCTTTGGAAATCCTCGCAATAACAAAAGTATCCACTCAATGAAGGGAGTGCCCGTTCTTTTCTTCAATTCATCAATTGATGCCATGTTATAAGAGCTGAGTAGTTTGTTACGTAAATATTCAAATATAGCCGATGCGAGCTATTAAAAAAAACTGAATCGAATAGCCTGCATCTTTAATATGAATAACAATGAGCAGTGCCTAAATACAGCTGCACTGCAATTCTAAGTTAGCTTCAACGAAAATGTTACTTTCAATGGCATGTTAGTTTGAATGCACCTGTTTCAAAACATAACAATCGTTAAATCAGCATCAGAAAGTGTTAAGAACTAAAAGCGAACCAGGTAATCGCAGTGAGGCAAAGTGGTCTCGTGGATAAGCAACCGCTTAGTAGGTGGAAGGTATCGGGTTCGATCCCCAGCTAGTGTATTTTGTTTTAAAGCCTAAAAGGGCCTATGGTGAGGGGGGGCAGCTGAGTGTAGGAAAAAAACTGTTAGGGAGCCCCTTTGAGGGGTCTTTTTTTTTGGGGGGGGGTCTTTTTTATTTTTTTATTTTTTTTCAAAAGCACAGTGTTAACAACTAAAAGTGAACCAGGTAATCGCAGTGAGGCAAAGTGGTCTAGTGGATAAGCAACCGCTTAGTAAGTGGAAGGTATCGGGTTCGATCCCCAGCTAGTGTATTTTGTTTTAAAGCCCAAAAGGGCCTTTGGTGAGGGGGGGAGCAGCTGAGTGTAGGAAAAAAACTGTTAGGGAGCCCCTTTGGGGGGTCTTTTTTTTGGGGGGGGGGTCTTTTTTTTTTTTTTTCCTTTTTTTCAAAAGGACCGTCAGCTAGCTGGCGGTCGTCAGCTAGCTGGCGGTCGTCAGCTAGCTGGCGGTCGTCAGCTAGCTGGCGGTCGTCAGCTAGCTGGCGGTCGTCAGCTAGCTGGCGGTCGTCAGCTAGCTGGCGGTCGTCAGCTAGCTGGCGGTCGTCAGCTAGCTGGCGGTCGTCAGCTAGCTGGCGGTCGTCAGCTAGCTGGCGGTCGTCAGCTAGCTGGCGGTCGTCAGCTAGCTGGCGGTCGTCAGCTAGCTGGCGGTCGTCAGCTAGCTGGCGGTCGTCAGCTAGCTGGCGGTCGTCAGCGTGGCCTGCGGCCGATAGCGTTAGCCCCAAAGCCATGTCCAATTTTTAAACTACATTCAAGAGTCCCTTATTGCCATGTTAAACAAGTTTTTTACATTTTCAGTTCTACTTTCTTCCTTTTATTACTCTGTACACTCTGACCATGCTATCCTTTTCCAGTCTGTAAACAACTTTACAACATGAATTCAATGATGGGCAGGGTCTTTTTTTTTGTTTTCCTTTTTTTTCAAAAGGACCGTCAGCTAGCTATGTCCAATTTTTAAACTACATTCAAGAGTCCCTTATTGCCAGGTTTAACAAGTTTTTTACATTTTCAGTTCTACTTTCTTCCTTTTATTACTCTGTACACTCTGACCATGCTATCCTTTTCCAGTCTGTAAACAACTTAACAACATGAATTCAATGATGGGCAGGGTCTTTTTTTTTCTTCAAAAGGACCGTCAGCTAGCTATGTCCAATTTTTAAACTACATTCAAGAGTCCCTTATTGCCAGGCCAGGTTAAACAAGTTTTTTACGTTTTCAGTTCTATTTTCTTCCTTTATTACTCTGTACACTCTGACCATGCTATCCTTTTCCAGTCTGTAAACAACTTTACAACATGAATTCAATGATGGGCAGGGTTTTACTTTTCATATGAAAGCGCCCAAACTTCACGAGGTGAAACAAAGGGTCTTTCAAATTCAAGTCTATTCAAGCCCAATATGGGCTAACAACTGGCCTGCATACCCGAGCAGAATCATTTTATGCTCAACAAAGACACACAGCCTTGGATAAAGAGGTCCATTTTATTTTTTTAATTTAGTTATATTTTTTCATTGACAGTATACTATTAAATATCAGGAATATTGGATGCTCTGTTTCAAATACAGTCCAGATTGCCGAGCAATGAATTATCTCCTGCTTCTTGTCCAAAAAAACATATCTAACTGGTTTTTAAAACGGTATCATTTTACTTTCCATCTCCCAACATTATTTTGAACTGTCTTGAACTTAAGTTGTTTTCCTTCCTTGAAATGACACTACAGCCAGTCTATTCTGTTCATGTAGGCGTATTGAAAGAGCTTGTCCTCCATGCAGACAAGGAGAAAGAGCCATATTAAGTACCTTTTGGGACAATACATCAAAATAATGCGGTCATTGTTGCAATGTCAGGAATGCTATTTCTACCTCTTTGGAAATCCTCGCAATAACAAAAGTATCCACTCAATGAAGGGAGTGCCCGTTCTTTTCTTCAATTCATCAATTGATGCCATGTTATAAGAGCTGAGTAGTTTGTTACGTAAATATTCAAATATAGCCGATGCGAGCTATTAAAAAAAACTGAATCGAATAGCCTGCATCTTTAATATGAATAACAATGAGCAGTGCCTAAATACAGCTGCACTGCAATTCTAAGTTAGCTTCAACGAAAATGTTACTTTCAATGGCATGTTAGTTTGAATGCACCTGTTTCAAAACATAACAATCGTTAAATCAGCATCAGAAAGTGTTAAGAACTAAAAGCGAACCAGGTAATCGCAGTGAGGCAAAGTGGTCTCGTGGATAAGCAACCGCTTAGTAGGTGGAAGGTATCGGGTTCGATCCCCAGCTAGTGTATTTTGTTTTAAAGCCTAAAAGGGCCTATGGTGAGGGGGGGCAGCTGAGTGTAGGAAAAAAACTGTTAGGGAGCCCCTTTGAGGGGTCTTTTTTTTGGGGGGGGGGTCTTTTTTATTTTTTTATTTTTTTTCAAAAGCACAGTGTTAACAACTAAAAGTGAACCAGGTAATCGCAGTGAGGCAAAGTGGTCTAGTGGATAAGCAACCGCTTAGTAAGTGGAAGGTATCGGGTTCGATCCCCAGCTAGTGTATTTTGTTTTAAAGCCCAAAAGGGCCTTTGGTGAGGGGGGGAGCAGCTGAGTGTAGGAAAAAAACTGTTAGGGAGCCCCTTTGGGGGGTCTTTTTTTTGGGGGGGGGGTCTTTTTTTTTTTTTTTCCTTTTTTTCAAAAGGACCGTCAGCTAGCTGGCGGTCGTCAGCTAGCTGGCGGTCGTCAGCTAGCTGGCGGTCGTCAGCTAGCTGGCGGTCGTCAGCTAGCTGGCGGTCGTCAGCTAGCTGGCGGTCGTCAGCTAGCTGGCGGTCGTCAGCTAGCTGGCGGTCGTCAGCTAGCTGGCGGTCGTCAGCTAGCTGGCGGTCGTCAGCTAGCTGGCGGTCGTCAGCTAGCTGGCGGTCGTCAGCTAGCTGGCGGTCGTCAGCTAGCTGGCGGTCGTCAGCTAGCTGGCGGTCGTCAGCTAGCTGGCGGTCGTCAGCGTGGCCTGCGGCCGATAGCGTTAGCCCCAAAGCCATGTCCAATTTTTAAACTACATTCAAGAGTCCCTTATTGCCATGTTAAACAAGTTTTTTACATTTTCAGTTCTACTTTCTTCCTTTTATTACTCTGTACACTCTGACCATGCTATCCTTTTCCAGTCTGTAAACAACTTTACAACATGAATTCAATGATGGGCAGGGTCTTTTTTTTTGTTTTCCTTTTTTTTCAAAAGGACCGTCAGCTAGCTATGTCCAATTTTTAAACTACATTCAAGAGTCCCTTATTGCCAGGTTTAACAAGTTTTTTACATTTTCAGTTCTACTTTCTTCCTTTTATTACTCTGTACACTCTGACCATGCTATCCTTTTCCAGTCTGTAAACAACTTAACAACATGAATTCAATGATGGGCAGGGTCTTTTTTTTTCTTCAAAAGGACCGTCAGCTAGCTATGTCCAATTTTTAAACTACATTCAAGAGTCCCTTATTGCCAGGCCAGGTTAAACAAGTTTTTTACGTTTTCAGTTCTATTTTCTTCCTTTATTACTCTGTACACTCTGACCATGCTATCCTTTTCCAGTCTGTAAACAACTTTACAACATGAATTCAATGATGGGCAGGGTTTTACTTTTCATATGAAAGCGCCCAAACTTCACGAGGTGAAACAAAGGGTCTTTCAAATTCAAGTCTATTCAAGCCCAATATGGGCTAACAACTGGCCTGCATACCCGAGCAGAATCATTTTATGCTCAACAAAGACACACAGCCTTGGATAAAGAGGTCCATTTTATTTTTTTAATTTAGTTATATTTTTTCATTGACAGTATACTATTAAATATCAGGAATATTGGATGCTCTGTTTCAAATACAGTCCAGATTGCCGAGCAATGAATTATCTCCTGCTTCTTGTCCAAAAAAACATATCTAACTGGTTTTTAAAACGGTATCATTTTACTTTCCATCTCCCAACATTATTTTGAACTGTCTTGAACTTAAGTTGTTTTCCTTCCTTGAAATGACACTACAGCCAGTCTATTCTGTTCATGTAGGCGTATTGAAAGAGCTTGTCCTCCATGCAGACAAGGAGAAAGAGCCATATTAAGTACCTTTTGGGACAATACATCAAAATAATGCGGTCATTGTTGCAATGTCAGGAATGCTATTTCTACCTCTTTGGAAATCCTCGCAATAACAAAAGTATCCACTCAATGAAGGGAGTGCCCGTTCTTTTCTTCAATTCATCAATTGATGCCATGTTATAAGAGCTGAGTAGTTTGTTACGTAAATATTCAAATATAGCCGATGCGAGCTATTAAAAAAAACTGAATCGAATAGCCTGCATCTTTAATATGAATAACAATGAGCAGTGCCTAAATACAGCTGCACTGCAATTCTAAGTTAGCTTCAACGAAAATGTTACTTTCAATGGCATGTTAGTTTGAATGCACCTGTTTCAAAACATAACAATCGTTAAATCAGCATCAGAAAGTGTTAAGAACTAAAAGCGAACCAGGTAATCGCAGTGAGGCAAAGTGGTCTAGTGGATAAGCAACCGCTTAGTAAGTGGAAGGTATCGGGTTCGATCCCCAGCTAGTGTATTTTGTTTTAAAGCCCAAAAGGGCCTTTGGTGAGGGGGGGAGCAGCTGAGTGTAGGAAAAAAACTGTTAGGGAGCCCCTTTGGGGGGTCTTTTTTTTGGGGGGGGGGTCTTTTTTTTTTTTTTTCCTTTTTTTCAAAAGGACCGTCAGCTAGCTGGCGGTCGTCAGCTAGCTGGCGGTCGTCAGCTAGCTGGCGGTCGTCAGCTAGCTGGCGGTCGTCAGCTAGCTGACGACCGCCAGCTAGCTGACGGTCGTCAGCGTGGCCTGCGGCCGATAGCGTTAGCCCCAAAGCCATGTCCAATTTTTAAACTACATTCAAGAGTCCCTTATTGCCATGTTAAACAAGTTTTTTACATTTTCAGTTCTACTTTCTTCCTTTTATTACTCTGTACACTCTGACCATGCTATCCTTTTCCAGTCTGTAAACAACTTTACAACATGAATTCAATGATGGGCAGGGTCTTTTTTTTTGTTTTCCTTTTTTTTCAAAAGGACCGTCAGCTAGCTATGTCCAATTTTTAAACTACATTCAAGAGTCCCTTATTGCCAGGTTTAACAAGTTTTTTACATTTTCAGTTCTACTTTCTTCCTTTTATTACTCTGTACACTCTGACCATGCTATCCTTTTCCAGTCTGTAAACAACTTAACAACATGAATTCAATGATGGGCAGGGTCTTTTTTTTTCTTCAAAAGGACCGTCAGCTAGCTATGTCCAATTTTTAAACTACATTCAAGAGTCCCTTATTGCCAGGCCAGGTTAAACAAGTTTTTTACGTTTTCAGTTCTATTTTCTTCCTTTATTACTCTGTACACTCTGACCATGCTATCCTTTTCCAGTCTGTAAACAACTTTACAACATGAATTCAATGATGGGCAGGGTTTTACTTTTCATATGAAAGCGCCCAAACTTCACGAGGTGAAACAAAGGGTCTTTCAAATTCAAGTCTATTCAAGCCCAATATGGGCTAACAACTGGCCTGCATACCCGAGCAGAATCATTTTATGCTCAACAAAGACACACAGCCTTGGATAAAGAGGTCCATTTTATTTTTTTAATTTAGTTATATTTTTTCATTGACAGTATACTATTAAATATCAGGAATATTGGATGCTCTGTTTCAAATACAGTCCAGATTGCCGAGCAATGAATTATCTCCTGCTTCTTGTCCAAAAAAACATATCTAACTGGTTTTTAAAACGGTATCATTTTACTTTCCATCTCCCAACATTATTTTGAACTGTCTTGAACTTAAGTTGTTTTCCTTCCTTGAAATGACACTACAGCCAGTCTATTCTGTTCATGTAGGCGTATTGAAAGAGCTTGTCCTCCATGCAGACAAGGAGAAAGAGCCATATTAAGTACCTTTTGGGACAATACATCAAAATAATGCGGTCATTGTTGCAATGTCAGGAATGCTATTTCTACCTCTTTGGAAATCCTCGCAATAACAAAAGTATCCACTCAATGAAGGGAGTGCCCGTTCTTTTCTTCAATTCATCAATTGATGCCATGTTATAAGAGCTGAGTAGTTTGTTACGTAAATATTCAAATATAGCCGATGCGAGCTATTAAAAAAAACTGAATCGAATAGCCTGCATCTTTAATATGAATAACAATGAGCAGTGCCTAAATACAGCTGCACTGCAATTCTAAGTTAGCTTCAACGAAAATGTTACTTTCAATGGCATGTTAGTTTGAATGCACCTGTTTCAAAACATAACAATCGTTAAATCAGCATCAGAAAGTGTTAAGAACTAAAAGCGAACCAGGTAATCGCAGTGAGGCAAAGTGGTCTCGTGGATAAGCAACCGCTTAGTAGGTGGAAGGTATCGGGTTCGATCCCCAGCTAGTGTATTTTGTTTTAAAGCCTAAAAGGGCCTATGGTGAGGGGGGGCAGCTGAGTGTAGGAAAAAAACTGTTAGGGAGCCCCTTTGAGGGGTCTTTTTTTTGGGGGGGGGGTCTTTTTTATTTTTTTATTTTTTTTCAAAAGCACAGTGTTAACAACTAAAAGTGAACCAGGTAATCGCAGTGAGGCAAAGTGGTCTAGTGGATAAGCAACCGCTTAGTAAGTGGAAGGTATCGGGTTCGATCCCCAGCTAGTGTATTTTGTTTTAAAGCCTAAAAGGGCCTATGGTGAGGGGGGGCAGCTGAGTGTAGGAAAAAAACTGTTAGGGAGCCCCTTTGAGGGGTCTTTTTTTTGGGGGGGGGGTCTTTTTTATTTTTTTATTTTTTTTCAAAAGCACAGTGTTAACAACTAAAAGTGAACCAGGTAATCGCAGTGAGGCAAAGTGGTCTAGTGGATAAGCAACCGCTTAGTAAGTGGAAGGTATCGGGTTCGATCCCCAGCTAGTGTATTTTGTTTTAAAGCCCAAAAGGGCCTTTGGTGAGGGGGGGAGCAGCTGAGTGTAGGAAAAAAACTGTTAGGGAGCCCCTTTGGGGGGTCTTTTTTTTGGGGGGGGGGTCTTTTTTTTTTTTTTTCCTTTTTTTCAAAAGGACCGTCAGCTAGCTGGCGGTCGTCAGCTAGCTGGCGGTCGTCTAGCTGACGGTCGTCAGCGTGGCCTGCGGCCGATAGCGTTAGCCCCAAAGCCATGTCCAATTTTTAAACTACATTCAAGAGTCCCTTATTGCCATGTTAAACAAGTTTTTTACATTTTCAGTTCTACTTTCTTCCTTTTATTACTCTGTACACTCTGACCATGCTATCCTTTTCCAGTCTGTAAACAACTTTACAACATGAATTCAATGATGGGCAGGGTCTTTTTTTTTGTTTTCCTTTTTTTTCAAAAGGACCGTCAGCTAGCTATGTCCAATTTTTAAACTACATTCAAGAGTCCCTTATTGCCAGGTTTAACAAGTTTTTTACATTTTCAGTTCTACTTTCTTCCTTTTATTACTCTGTACACTCTGACCATGCTATCCTTTTCCAGTCTGTAAACAACTTAACAACATGAATTCAATGATGGGCAGGGTCTTTTTTTTTCTTCAAAAGGACCGTCAGCTAGCTATGTCCAATTTTTAAACTACATTCAAGAGTCCCTTATTGCCAGGCCAGGTTAAACAAGTTTTTTACGTTTTCAGTTCTATTTTCTTCCTTTATTACTCTGTACACTCTGACCATGCTATCCTTTTCCAGTCTGTAAACAACTTTACAACATGAATTCAATGATGGGCAGGGTTTTACTTTTCATATGAAAGCGCCCAAACTTCACGAGGTGAAACAAAGGGTCTTTCAAATTCAAGTCTATTCAAGCCCAATATGGGCTAACAACTGGCCTGCATACCCGAGCAGAATCATTTTATGCTCAACAAAGACACACAGCCTTGGATAAAGAGGTCCATTTTATTTTTTTAATTTAGTTATATTTTTTCATTGACAGTATACTATTAAATATCAGGAATATTGGATGCTCTGTTTCAAATACAGTCCAGATTGCCGAGCAATGAATTATCTCCTGCTTCTTGTCCAAAAAAACATATCTAACTGGTTTTTAAAACGGTATCATTTTACTTTCCATCTCCCAACATTATTTTGAACTGTCTTGAACTTAAGTTGTTTTCCTTCCTTGAAATGACACTACAGCCAGTCTATTCTGTTCATGTAGGCGTATTGAAAGAGCTTGTCCTCCATGCAGACAAGGAGAAAGAGCCATATTAAGTACCTTTTGGGACAATACATCAAAATAATGCGGTCATTGTTGCAATGTCAGGAATGCTATTTCTACCTCTTTGGAAATCCTCGCAATAACAAAAGTATCCACTCAATGAAGGGAGTGCCCGTTCTTTTCTTCAATTCATCAATTGATGCCATGTTATAAGAGCTGAGTAGTTTGTTACGTAAATATTCAAATATAGCCGATGCGAGCTATTAAAAAAAACTGAATCGAATAGCCTGCATCTTTAATATGAATAACAATGAGCAGTGCCTAAATACAGCTGCACTGCAATTCTAAGTTAGCTTCAACGAAAATGTTACTTTCAATGGCATGTTAGTTTGAATGCACCTGTTTCAAAACATAACAATCGTTAAATCAGCATCAGAAAGTGTTAAGAACTAAAAGCGAACCAGGTAATCGCAGTGAGGCAAAGTGGTCTCGTGGATAAGCAACCGCTTAGTAGGTGGAAGGTATCGGGTTCGATCCCCAGCTAGTGTATTTTGTTTTAAAGCCTAAAAGGGCCTATGGTGAGGGGGGGCAGCTGAGTGTAGGAAAAAAACTGTTAGGGAGCCCCTTTGAGGGGTCTTTTTTTTTTGGGGGGGGTCTTTTTTATTTTTTTATTTTTTTTCAAAAGCACAGTGTTAACAACTAAAAGTGAACCAGGTAATCGCAGTGAGGCAAAGTGGTCTAGTGGATAAGCAACCGCTTAGTAAGTGGAAGGTATCGGGTTCGATCCCCAGCTAGTGTATTTTGTTTTAAAGCCCAAAAGGGCCTTTGGTGAGGGGGGGAGCAGCTGAGTGTAGGAAAAAAACTGTTAGGGAGCCCCTTTGGGGGGTCTTTTTTTTGGGGGGGGGGTCTTTTTTTTTTTTTTTCCTTTTTTTCAAAAGGACCGTCAGCTAGCTGGCGGTCGTCAGCTAGCTGGCGGTCGTCAGCTAGCTGGCGGTCGTCAGCTAGCTGGCGGTCGTCAGCTAGCTGACGACCGCCAGCTAGCTGACGGTCGTCAGCGTGGCCTGCGGCCGATAGCGTTAGCCCCAAAGCCATGTCCAATTTTTAAACTACATTCAAGAGTCCCTTATTGCCATGTTAAACAAGTTTTTTACATTTTCAGTTCTACTTTCTTCCTTTTATTACTCTGTACACTCTGACCATGCTATCCTTTTCCAGTCTGTAAACAACTTTACAACATGAATTCAATGATGGGCAGGGTCTTTTTTTTTGTTTTCCTTTTTTTTCAAAAGGACCGTCAGCTAGCTATGTCCAATTTTTAAACTACATTCAAGAGTCCCTTATTGCCAGGTTTAACAAGTTTTTTACATTTTCAGTTCTACTTTCTTCCTTTTATTACTCTGTACACTCTGACCATGCTATCCTTTTCCAGTCTGTAAACAACTTAACAACATGAATTCAATGATGGGCAGGGTCTTTTTTTTTCTTCAAAAGGACCGTCAGCTAGCTATGTCCAATTTTTAAACTACATTCAAGAGTCCCTTATTGCCAGGCCAGGTTAAACAAGTTTTTTACGTTTTCAGTTCTATTTTCTTCCTTTATTACTCTGTACACTCTGACCATGCTATCCTTTTCCAGTCTGTAAACAACTTTACAACATGAATTCAATGATGGGCAGGGTTTTACTTTTCATATGAAAGCGCCCAAACTTCACGAGGTGAAACAAAGGGTCTTTCAAATTCAAGTCTATTCAAGCCCAATATGGGCTAACAACTGGCCTGCATACCCGAGCAGAATCATTTTATGCTCAACAAAGACACACAGCCTTGGATAAAGAGGTCCATTTTATTTTTTTAATTTAGTTATATTTTTTCATTGACAGTATACTATTAAATATCAGGAATATTGGATGCTCTGTTTCAAATACAGTCCAGATTGCCGAGCAATGAATTATCTCCTGCTTCTTGTCCAAAAAAACATATCTAACTGGTTTTTAAAACGGTATCATTTTACTTTCCATCTCCCAACATTATTTTGAACTGTCTTGAACTTAAGTTGTTTTCCTTCCTTGAAATGACACTACAGCCAGTCTATTCTGTTCATGTAGGCGTATTGAAAGAGCTTGTCCTCCATGCAGACAAGGAGAAAGAGCCATATTAAGTACCTTTTGGGACAATACATCAAAATAATGCGGTCATTGTTGCAATGTCAGGAATGCTATTTCTACCTCTTTGGAAATCCTCGCAATAACAAAAGTATCCACTCAATGAAGGGAGTGCCCGTTCTTTTCTTCAATTCATCAATTGATGCCATGTTATAAGAGCTGAGTAGTTTGTTACGTAAATATTCAAATATAGCCGATGCGAGCTATTAAAAAAAACTGAATCGAATAGCCTGCATCTTTAATATGAATAACAATGAGCAGTGCCTAAATACAGCTGCACTGCAATTCTAAGTTAGCTTCAACGAAAATGTTACTTTCAATGGCATGTTAGTTTGAATGCACCTGTTTCAAAACATAACAATCGTTAAATCAGCATCAGAAAGTGTTAAGAACTAAAAGCGAACCAGGTAATCGCAGTGAGGCAAAGTGGTCTCGTGGATAAGCAACCGCTTAGTAGGTGGAAGGTATCGGGTTCGATCCCCAGCTAGTGTATTTTGTTTTAAAGCCTAAAAGGGCCTATGGTGAGGGGGGGCAGCTGAGTGTAGGAAAAAAACTGTTAGGGAGCCCCTTTGAGGGGTCTTTTTTTGGGGGGGGGGTCTTTTTTATTTTTTTATTTTTTTTCAAAAGCACAGTGTTAACAACTAAAAGTGAACCAGGTAATCGCAGTGAGGCAAAGTGGTCTAGTGGATAAGCAACCGCTTAGTAAGTGGAAGGTATCGGGTTCGATCCCCAGCTAGTGTATTTTGTTTTAAAGCCTAAAAGGGCCTATGGTGAGGGGGGGCAGCTGAGTGTAGGAAAAAAACTGTTAGGGAGCCCCTTTGAGGGGTCTTTTTTTTGGGGGGGGGGTCTTTTTTATTTTTTTATTTTTTTTCAAAAGCACAGTGTTAACAACTAAAAGTGAACCAGGTAATCGCAGTGAGGCAAAGTGGTCTAGTGGATAAGCAACCGCTTAGTAAGTGGAAGGTATCGGGTTCGATCCCCAGCTAGTGTATTTTGTTTTAAAGCCCAAAAGGGCCTTTGGTGAGGGGGGGAGCAGCTGAGTGTAGGAAAAAAACTGTTAGGGAGCCCCTTTGGGGGGTCTTTTTTTTGGGGGGGGGGGTCTTTTTTTTTTTTTTTCCTTTTTTTCAAAAGGACCGTCAGCTAGCTGGCGGTCGTCAGCTAGCTGGCGGTCGTCAGCTAGCTGGCGGTCGTCAGCTAGCTGGCGGTCGTCTAGCTGACGGTCGTCAGCGTGGCCTGCGGCCGATAGCGTTAGCCCCAAAGCCATGTCCAATTTTTAAACTACATTCAAGAGTCCCTTATTGCCATGTTAAACAAGTTTTTTACATTTTCAGTTCTACTTTCTTCCTTTTATTACTCTGTACACTCTGACCATGCTATCCTTTTCCAGTCTGTAAACAACTTTACAACATGAATTCAATGATGGGCAGGGTCTTTTTTTTTGTTTTCCTTTTTTTTCAAAAGGACCGTCAGCTAGCTATGTCCAATTTTTAAACTACATTCAAGAGTCCCTTATTGCCAGGTTTAACAAGTTTTTTACATTTTCAGTTCTACTTTCTTCCTTTTATTACTCTGTACACTCTGACCATGCTATCCTTTTCCAGTCTGTAAACAACTTAACAACATGAATTCAATGATGGGCAGGGTCTTTTTTTTTCTTCAAAAGGACCGTCAGCTAGCTATGTCCAATTTTTAAACTACATTCAAGAGTCCCTTATTGCCAGGCCAGGTTAAACAAGTTTTTTACGTTTTCAGTTCTATTTTCTTCCTTTATTACTCTGTACACTCTGACCATGCTATCCTTTTCCAGTCTGTAAACAACTTTACAACATGAATTCAATGATGGGCAGGGTTTTACTTTTCATATGAAAGCGCCCAAACTTCACGAGGTGAAACAAAGGGTCTTTCAAATTCAAGTCTATTCAAGCCCAATATGGGCTAACAACTGGCCTGCATACCCGAGCAGAATCATTTTATGCTCAACAAAGACACACAGCCTTGGATAAAGAGGTCCATTTTATTTTTTTAATTTAGTTATATTTTTTCATTGACAGTATACTATTAAATATCAGGAATATTGGATGCTCTGTTTCAAATACAGTCCAGATTGCCGAGCAATGAATTATCTCCTGCTTCTTGTCCAAAAAAACATATCTAACTGGTTTTTAAAACGGTATCATTTTACTTTCCATCTCCCAACATTATTTTGAACTGTCTTGAACTTAAGTTGTTTTCCTTCCTTGAAATGACACTACAGCCAGTCTATTCTGTTCATGTAGGCGTATTGAAAGAGCTTGTCCTCCATGCAGACAAGGAGAAAGAGCCATATTAAGTACCTTTTGGGACAATACATCAAAATAATGCGGTCATTGTTGCAATGTCAGGAATGCTATTTCTACCTCTTTGGAAATCCTCGCAATAACAAAAGTATCCACTCAATGAAGGGAGTGCCCGTTCTTTTCTTCAATTCATCAATTGATGCCATGTTATAAGAGCTGAGTAGTTTGTTACGTAAATATTCAAATATAGCCGATGCGAGCTATTAAAAAAAACTGAATCGAATAGCCTGCATCTTTAATATGAATAACAATGAGCAGTGCCTAAATACAGCTGCACTGCAATTCTAAGTTAGCTTCAACGAAAATGTTACTTTCAATGGCATGTTAGTTTGAATGCACCTGTTTCAAAACATAACAATCGTTAAATCAGCATCAGAAAGTGTTAAGAACTAAAAGCGAACCAGGTAATCGCAGTGAGGCAAAGTGGTCTCGTGGATAAGCAACCGCTTAGTAGGTGGAAGGTATCGGGTTCGATCCCCAGCTAGTGTATTTTGTTTTAAAGCCTAAAAGGGCCTATGGTGAGGGGGGGCAGCTGAGTGTAGGAAAAAAACTGTTAGGGAGCCCCTTTGAGGGGTCTTTTTTTTTTGGGGGGGGTCTTTTTTATTTTTTTATTTTTTTTCAAAAGCACAGTGTTAACAACTAAAAGTGAACCAGGTAATCGCAGTGAGGCAAAGTGGTCTAGTGGATAAGCAACCGCTTAGTAAGTGGAAGGTATCGGGTTCGATCCCCAGCTAGTGTATTTTGTTTTAAAGCCCAAAAGGGCCTTTGGTGAGGGGGGGAGCAGCTGAGTGTAGGAAAAAAACTGTTAGGGAGCCCCTTTGGGGGGTCTTTTTTTTGGGGGGGGGGTCTTTTTTTTTTTTTTTCCTTTTTTTCAAAAGGACCGTCAGCTAGCTGGCGGTCGTCAGCTAGCTGGCGGTCGTCAGCTAGCTGGCGGTCGTCAGCTAGCTGGCGGTCGTCAGCTAGCTGGCGGTCGTCAGCTAGCTGGCGGTCGTCAGCTAGCTGGCGGTCGTCAGCTAGCTGGCGGTCGTCAGCTAGCTGGCGGTCGTCAGCTAGCTGGCGGTCGTCAGCGTGGCCTGCGGCCGATAGCGTTAGCCCCAAAGCCATGTCCAATTTTTAAACTACATTCAAGAGTCCCTTATTGCCATGTTAAACAAGTTTTTTACATTTTCAGTTCTACTTTCTTCCTTTTATTACTCTGTACACTCTGACCATGCTATCCTTTTCCAGTCTGTAAACAACTTTACAACATGAATTCAATGATGGGCAGGGTCTTTTTTTTTGTTTTCCTTTTTTTTCAAAAGGACCGTCAGCTAGCTATGTCCAATTTTTAAACTACATTCAAGAGTCCCTTATTGCCAGGTTTAACAAGTTTTTTACATTTTCAGTTCTACTTTCTTCCTTTTATTACTCTGTACACTCTGACCATGCTATCCTTTTCCAGTCTGTAAACAACTTAACAACATGAATTCAATGATGGGCAGGGTCTTTTTTTTTCTTCAAAAGGACCGTCAGCTAGCTATGTCCAATTTTTAAACTACATTCAAGAGTCCCTTATTGCCAGGCCAGGTTAAACAAGTTTTTTACGTTTTCAGTTCTATTTTCTTCCTTTATTACTCTGTACACTCTGACCATGCTATCCTTTTCCAGTCTGTAAACAACTTTACAACATGAATTCAATGATGGGCAGGGTTTTACTTTTCATATGAAAGCGCCCAAACTTCACGAGGTGAAACAAAGGGTCTTTCAAATTCAAGTCTATTCAAGCCCAATATGGGCTAACAACTGGCCTGCATACCCGAGCAGAATCATTTTATGCTCAACAAAGACACACAGCCTTGGATAAAGAGGTCCATTTTATTTTTTTAATTTAGTTATATTTTTTCATTGACAGTATACTATTAAATATCAGGAATATTGGATGCTCTGTTTCAAATACAGTCCAGATTGCCGAGCAATGAATTATCTCCTGCTTCTTGTCCAAAAAAACATATCTAACTGGTTTTTAAAACGGTATCATTTTACTTTCCATCTCCCAACATTATTTTGAACTGTCTTGAACTTAAGTTGTTTTCCTTCCTTGAAATGACACTACAGCCAGTCTATTCTGTTCATGTAGGCGTATTGAAAGAGCTTGTCCTCCATGCAGACAAGGAGAAAGAGCCATATTAAGTACCTTTTGGGACAATACATCAAAATAATGCGGTCATTGTTGCAATGTCAGGAATGCTATTTCTACCTCTTTGGAAATCCTCGCAATAACAAAAGTATCCACTCAATGAAGGGAGTGCCCGTTCTTTTCTTCAATTCATCAATTGATGCCATGTTATAAGAGCTGAGTAGTTTGTTACGTAAATATTCAAATATAGCCGATGCGAGCTATTAAAAAAAACTGAATCGAATAGCCTGCATCTTTAATATGAATAACAATGAGCAGTGCCTAAATACAGCTGCACTGCAATTCTAAGTTAGCTTCAACGAAAATGTTACTTTCAATGGCATGTTAGTTTGAATGCACCTGTTTCAAAACATAACAATCGTTAAATCAGCATCAGAAAGTGTTAAGAACTAAAAGCGAACCAGGTAATCGCAGTGAGGCAAAGTGGTCTCGTGGATAAGCAACCGCTTAGTAGGTGGAAGGTATCGGGTTCGATCCCCAGCTAGTGTATTTTGTTTTAAAGCCTAAAAGGGCCTATGGTGAGGGGGGGCAGCTGAGTGTAGGAAAAAAACTGTTAGGGAGCCCCTTTGAGGGGTCTTTTTTTTTGGGGGGGGGTCTTTTTTATTTTTTTATTTTTTTTCAAAAGCACAGTGTTAACAACTAAAAGTGAACCAGGTAATCGCAGTGAGGCAAAGTGGTCTAGTGGATAAGCAACCGCTTAGTAAGTGGAAGGTATCGGGTTCGATCCCCAGCTAGTGTATTTTGTTTTAAAGCCCAAAAGGGCCTTTGGTGAGGGGGGGAGCAGCTGAGTGTAGGAAAAAAACTGTTAGGGAGCCCCTTTGGGGGGTCTTTTTTTTGGGGGGGGGGTCTTTTTTTTTTTTTTCCTTTTTTTCAAAAGGACCGTCAGCTAGCTGGCGGTCGTCAGCTAGCTGGCGGTCGTCAGCTAGCTGGCGGTCGTCAGCTAGCTGGCGGTCGTCAGCTAGCTGGCGGTCGTCAGCTAGCTGACGACCGCCAGCTAGCTGACGGTCGTCAGCGTGGCCTGCGGCCGATAGCGTTAGCCCCAAAGCCATGTCCAATTTTTAAACTACATTCAAGAGTCCCTTATTGCCATGTTAAACAAGTTTTTTACATTTTCAGTTCTACTTTCTTCCTTTTATTACTCTGTACACTCTGACCATGCTATCCTTTTCCAGTCTGTAAACAACTTTACAACATGAATTCAATGATGGGCAGGGTCTTTTTTTTTGTTTTCCTTTTTTTTCAAAAGGACCGTCAGCTAGCTATGTCCAATTTTTAAACTACATTCAAGAGTCCCTTATTGCCAGGTTTAACAAGTTTTTTACATTTTCAGTTCTACTTTCTTCCTTTTATTACTCTGTACACTCTGACCATGCTATCCTTTTCCAGTCTGTAAACAACTTAACAACATGAATTCAATGATGGGCAGGGTCTTTTTTTTTCTTCAAAAGGACCGTCAGCTAGCTATGTCCAATTTTTAAACTACATTCAAGAGTCCCTTATTGCCAGGCCAGGTTAAACAAGTTTTTTACGTTTTCAGTTCTATTTTCTTCCTTTATTACTCTGTACACTCTGACCATGCTATCCTTTTCCAGTCTGTAAACAACTTTACAACATGAATTCAATGATGGGCAGGGTTTTACTTTTCATATGAAAGCGCCCAAACTTCACGAGGTGAAACAAAGGGTCTTTCAAATTCAAGTCTATTCAAGCCCAATATGGGCTAACAACTGGCCTGCATACCCGAGCAGAATCATTTTATGCTCAACAAAGACACACAGCCTTGGATAAAGAGGTCCATTTTATTTTTTTAATTTAGTTATATTTTTTCATTGACAGTATACTATTGTAGGGATTTATTTCATATCCATGATTCATCCCTTTCATATTAATAGGTCATCCCTCATTCACATTCACCCTTTTCATCCACCATCCTTTCATCTGTCTCTCTCTCTCTCTCTCTCATTGGTTTCAATGTTCACCTGATGCAGTCAAGCTTATAGTATAATTTACATATACTATGAATATTCAATATATACCCTTTGTTTATGTTTGAATATTCAAGAATACTTTGTGATGTTGATTTATACTCGTATGGGACTATTATGAATATTTATTGGTTTCTTCTACTTTGCATGGAATGTATGTGGAATGCTACATAGAATGCTGTTATGCTTTGCTACATTAAAACCTGGTCAGTTAGCCAGTAGTTATCAATCCTACAACATGTCTGCTGGGCTGCCTCTGTGTTAAGAGTGCTAGGAATTAGTGTTAGAACCGCAACCTTACATTGGTGGCAGCGGTGGGATTCGAACCCACGCCATCGAAATGACTGGTGAATACTTTGTGATGTTGATTTATACTCGTATGGGACTATTATGAATATTTATTGGTTTCTTCTACTTTGCATGGAATGTATGTGGAATGTGGAATGCTACATAGAATGCTGTTATGCTTTGCTACATTAAAACCTGGTCAGTTAGCCAGTAGTTATCAATCCTACAACATGTCTGCTGGGCTGCCTCTGTGTTAAGAGTGCTAGGAATTAGTGTTAGAACCGCAACCTTACATTGGTGGCAGCGGTGTTTTTCTAGCCTCTTCTTCCCCAGAGCTTCAGGCAGCTTCATCCAGCGGCGGCTGATAGTCAAGGTTTTGGTTGTCTTTTCATCCTGCTTCGATTGATACAGTTACGCCCTGCTTCGTGAATTTGCTTCCTACTTCAGGTAATTTAGTTCACCCTTTTCGAAAGGCGCTGTTTCTACTGTGCTCCTGCCAATGTTATTTTTCATCCTGCTTCAGTAGAAGTCTTCCTCCTTCGCGAATTCTTCTACATGCATCTTCTGAAGTTAGTGAAATATCTGAGTGAATCAGTGTATTTGGATCCATGTTTTTTAGTGTGAAACCTGTATGGACTCAACACATTTCATAGTGGGTTAGATGTGTTCTTGCAATTTCAGGTTTACCAATGCTTGCAATTCAAGACTGACTTTCACGTATTACGGATTTTAGGTATCATGAGTACATTTCGTCTAGACCTTCCTGAGGTCTTCACTGGAGAAGACGGTAGGAATTTTGGTCAGTGGGTACGAAGGCTGGAAGTAGCGGTTGAAGTTCTTCCCCAGACAGAAAGAAAACTGCATCTCATCCTCCCATCCAGACTAGCGGGTGCGGCATTCACAGTTTGGGAGAGTATTCCGAGCACAGAACAACAAGACTACAGTGTGGTTAGAAAGAAACTTTCTGCTGTTTTTGGGAATACTAATTATTTGACCACGTTCAAGTCATGTATCGATGCTCGGAAGCGGCAACAGAATGAGGTTTTGGAAGTTTTTGCGGCAGCAATTACGACACTAGTGGAGGAAGCTTTCCCTAATTATGACACTGCAGGAAAGGATGGAGAGAAATTTCGCAGATTTCTCGCCGGTATTGACAAACCCCTGCAGATAAGAATACACGAGATGGGTGCGACGTCGTTTAGCGAGGCGCTGGATGTGGCGGTGCGAGTGGAAAGAGCGAATCGGTTGGGGCAACCATCAGTGGCAACAGACTTTACCATTGCGTCAACTTCTCCGAAGAGGGATGCCACCTCGGCGACGCTTGAGAAGGTTTTACAGCGTTTAGATGAGCTAGAACTCAAGTTGGAGAAACGCAACTCTACACCTAGACCTCAATACTCTGATCGTCGTCTCCAACCGTCGAGATCACCAAGTCCTTATGACCACCCGTCTCGGTCGAGTCGCCGATATTCAGATGATCATTGGCGCCAACCATCTCGATCGCCTAGCCCATACCAACCACATCAACGACGCTTCAGGTCGCCCAGCCCCCTACGTCACCACCGCACTCAGAGCCCTACGCATCATCGCACACTTCGCGGGTCAACCCCACCCAGGCGTAATGCATATGATGATGGTAGATCTGTTAGCCCACGACAGTCAAGATACTCAAACCAAGCTAACTGGCAGTCTTCACGTTCTGACGATACCCCTTATCATCAGTTGAACGGTGAACAGCAAAGGAAGGTTCGTTTCGATGACCAGGGAAACTACTGGTAGTTGGTGAGGAGAGTCACTCATCAACTTCACCACTCTTGACCAAACAGACTCAAACTGAAAACAAATCTCATTCTCCATCTACTTCGGCCGTTAATGATCATTCGTCTCCTTCACCTCCGCCACCATATATTCCAGCAATCGTTGACAACTCATATATTTTGGCTTTTATTGACAGTGGTTCATTTATATCACTGATGAGTGCAGATTTCTACTACTCCATCCCAGAAGGCCAGCGAAGTATACTACAGAAGTCGACAACTCTGGCTTCAACGATAACCAGAGAAGGCATTGACATTATTGGCACAACCTCTCCCACCATCCATCTTGGTAACAAAACAACCAGACATATGTTCAATGTTGCAAGGAACATAACTCATCCTTTCGTCCTTGGTTGGGATTTCATGTTCAAACATGATGCCACTCTATCTACTACGACATTCACTATGCCTGGTATGAGTATTCCACTGGTCGACCGTCGTCAATATCAAGTACCACTCAAGTGCAATGTTTCGCTGATAGGAAAGGCAACTCTTCCTGGAATGAGTGAGGTACATGTCCAAGGTCGACTTATTCCCCCTCAGCCTGATGTGATTCCACAAGACTACGATGGAATCTTTGAGCCTTCCATACATGACCATCTCCATGTAGCAGGTGCAAGGTCTCTATCTCGACCGCAAGATGGTATCATCTTACTCAGGCTGATCAACCCTTCATCTGAGACAGTACAATTATCTGCAGACACCACCCTTGGGCAATTCTATTCTACTACTGGAGACAGTGAGGAAGAATATGAAATCATCGACAGTATTGTAGCTGGCACACAGAAAAGTTCGTCTTTTCAAGCTTCGTCAATGCTTCCTACTTCTAGTCTGTCCAAGACCGAGTATGAGTGTGCTGAAAGTCTACTCAATTCATACTCTGATGTTTTCAGCAGCACATCCGAGGATATTGGTCAGACTAAACTCGCCTACCATGACATCACTACATCAACAGAGACACCAACTCGTAAAAGGGCATACAGGACTTCACCGACTATGAGAGTCGAGATCCAGAACCAGGTTGATGAGCTCCTTCGTCGAGACATCATCGAGGAAAGTTTTAGTCCATGGGCAAGCCCCATCGTTATGGTGCGAAAGAAGGACAAGACTTACAGGTTTTGTGTTGACTACAGAGCTTTGAATGCTGTTACGGTACGGGATTCGCATCCAATTCCACGACAGGATGATTCTATCGATGCTTTGTCCTCCTCGTCCTACTTCAGTGTAATTGACCTATCTTCAGGCTATTGGCAGATCCCTTTGGATCCGAAAGACAAGGAAAAGACCGCATTTACCACTGGAACTGGCCTCTATCAGTTTAAGGTAATGCCATTTGGTTTAGTCAACGCGCCAATGACGTTCCAGCGTGTAATGGAAGCCGTCCTCCATGGTCTCCATTGGTCAACATGTCTTATCTACTTAGATGATTGCATTATACTCGGCAAGACATTTCAAGATCACCTACACAATCTCAGGGAAGTCTTACAACGATTCCGAGAAGCCAGTCTCAAGCTGAAACCTTCGAAATGCCAATTCTTTCGAAAGGAAGTAACCTATCTGGGACATGTGATCAGTACTACTGGAGTTCGCCCCGATCCAGTCAACACCGAGAAAGTCTCATCCTGGCCTCAACCTAAGACTCCAACCCAAGTGAGAGCATTTCTAGGACTTGCCTCCTACTATCGTCGGTTTATGCCAAGTTTTGCTCAAGTAGCATCTCCACTCACTGACTTGACTCATAAAGGCAAGAAATTCATCTGGACTGATGATTGTGAGGAAGCCTTCAACCAACTGAAGTCGTCTCTCACAAGCCCACCAATCCTTGCATACCCAGACTTCAACAACAAGTTTAGCTTAGCCACTGATGCTTCACAAGATGCTATTGGAGCCGTACTCTCTCAGTTGCAAGATGGTAATGACCGAGTGGTTGCTTTCTACAGTCGGAAGCTTACTGAGTCCCAGCGTAGATGGTCTACCTACGATAGGGAACTGTGGGCAGTTATCTCGTCAATCCGCCATTTCAGACATTATCTTAGGGGCCAAGAGTTTAACATTCTCACTGACCATCGCCCTCTGTTGGGTTACAATAGTGTGCCTATCCAAGACGATGCGACAGGACGGAGAGCAAGATGGATTGTTGAGTTGAATGCATATTCTTTCACCATAACTCACAAGAAGGGCACTTCACATCAAAACGCTGATGCGATGTCACGCATGCCGGAAGATGTTACACACCCTGTTAGTATGGTGAACACACGCTCCTCTACCACTCAACCAGTCCAGGGATCAACCGTTCCAAAGTCATCCAACTCAATGGCTGATAAAGCTCCGGAGAACTTTATCCTCGCTAACCATCATGCTGATTTACAATATCATCAGCAGCACGACAAAGACATTCAGAGTTTGATCAAGTACATCAAGGAAGTGCGTCATCCAACAGTGAGAGAAGTTCGACGACAATCACCTCGGCTACGACGTCTCCTATGGCAGCTCCCTCGTTTTGTACTTGAGAATGATCTCTTATACCGACGACGACAAGACGACTCGGGTTCGTCCTCTCTTCAGGTAGTTGTGCCAGAATCTCTTATCCCTCAAGTCCTGCAAGAGATACATGGTAATCCATCCTCTGGACACTTCGGAGTTCAACGCACACTACACAGGGCTGAATCTATGTGCTTTTGGCCATTCATGCACAAGGATATAACCGACTACTGCAGAACTTGTCCTGCTTGTGAGTCGATTAGATCTCCAAGTCCTAAGCACCAAGCTCCACTCCAGAGCATAAAGACCGATCACCCTCTTCAAATGGTTTTCGCTGATATAGCCGAGCTGCCTACTTCGAGAAGCGGGTACCACTATATTTTGGTTGTTGTTGATCACTTTAGTAAATACACCAATATTTACCCCATGCGAGACCAGACCGCCCAGACTGTGGCTGGACACTTATTCGAAGAATACATCAAGGAGCATGGAGTTCCTGAGTCACTACATACAGACCAAGGACGACAATTTGAGTCCAGACTAGTCCAGGATCTCTGCAAGAGGCTCGGCATTCGCAAATCTCGATCATCCCCTTACCACCCACAGGGAGCTGGCATCGTTGAAAGAGCGAACAGAGTTATCAAAGAACAACTTGCTAAGTACATAGCAGACCAAGGAGGTGACTGGGACAAGCACATACATCAATTGCAGCTAGCCTACAACACTAGTGTCCATACAAGCACTGGCATGACACCCTATTTCATCATGCATGGTCGTGAAGCAAGGACCCCAGCTAGTGTCACTTGTCCTATCATGACTCAGTCATATGATTCTCCTCAAGAGTATGTCACTGATGTGTGTTCCCGGCTAAGACAGGCTTTCCAACATACCAGACAGAAGGCAGAACAAGCTCAACTCAGGCAGAAAAGGGACTATGATGCGTCAACTAGGATCATCAAGTATGCACCAGGAGATCTAGTTTGGTTACACAATCCCGTCAATGCTAGACGCAAACTGGAGCCCAACTGGAAGGGACCTTTCATCATCGTCTCATCCTCACCAGATAACCTTAACTATCTGTTAGCCGACATTCATAATGAAAGTGCAAAGAAACTAGTTCATCACAACAGACTCAAACTCTTCAGATCTAGAGCTTTTCTACAAGGGAAAGGACCTTCAACTTCACGTCCTCCTTCAGGTAGTCAGAAAAGACCTGAAGTTATCCCTCCTTCCTCAAGTACTCCTTCAAGTAATCAGGCAAGGCCTGACATAACTCCTTCATCTCATTTGGCATCTCACTCTTCAATAGAGATGCCATGGTCAACTAACACTCCAACACAAGCTAATCAGTTCCGGCCGCCAGAAGACCTCCAGGTTCCAGCAGGTCAACAACCAATCCACTCTGAATTAGGCAATTCTGACCAGCCATCTTGGTCAGAGGCGTCTAATGGACAGTCATCAACTCAATCATTGCAGCGACAGACTCGAGAGCGACAGGTTAACTCCCCAGACCATTTCCATAGACCAGGGCCCTCTAGAGAAAACCCTGATGTCAACCCCGATGTCAACCCCGATGTCAACCCCGATGTCAACCCCGATGTCTACCCTGATGTCAACCCCGAGGTCAACGACCAGCAACACATCACTCAACCATCAACTGGTGCATCAGCGAACCAACGTACACCCTGCACTATGCAAGACGACACCACGACGCAAGAGGACACCACAACGCAGTTAACTCAAACTCGCTCTGGTAGACGCGTCCACAAACCGCAGAAGTATAGCGATTACCAAATGTGACTATTTTCCGATATTGAGAGGTATTGAACATTTCATTAGTCTGAAGTCGACATTTCCGTCAGAAGAAAAGAACGTTTCAACTGTCAACTTTCGGTTATGGAAAATTGCAATATTGATTGGACTGTGATCATAAATGACAAGAGACATTCAAACTCATTTGAACTTTAAATGTTAAACTGGACTGTTCAATATGTTTGACTCTATGGACTCAGCAACAATTTTGAGCGATTTTGATATTAAATGGACTGTGAATTTCATGAGTTCTGTACGAGTCAGAACATCAGAATTATGGACTGAGAGTTTTGAGCGTTAGTCAAGTAACAATTGGAATGGACTGTATTCCTTCTGAATTTCTTGCAAATGTTTAATTACAGAACTGCTACATGGGAGTTAAATTTGTGTGTGTGTAATTAATGATTGATACACTGTACATCATATGGACCATTGATTGTTAACAATTTGGAGAAAGATCCAAAATAGATTGGTATATTGTTCATGTTCATTTATATTGCAACTATTGCGAGATACGTTTTTGCAAATTTCTTCAATTGATTTCTAGTGATGGTAATGCTAAATTGGAATATTTTCTTTGTTTGTATTCATAGCGTTTGAAATTCTTGAAGTAAAGACAAAACCAGGAACAAATATGGATTTCCTTCATTTTGCATGCGTATTGACATGGTAAATGGGGAAGTATTGATTGTCAGCAGAGATATATCGTTGTTTTGGTAGTTCAAAAGAAGGATAAGAAAAAAAGAGATTAATTCTAGTCTTCTTGTTAAGATATGTTTGTATTTTGTTTAGTCGATCACAATAGTTTTGTAGAAGATAAGATAAGGATATTATAATTGAATGTAACCACTTTTCACACATTATGTACATTCAAAAGTAAAATGTTATTGAAGTGTACAAGATGTTCGAACTGATAGTTAGTTTTTTTTTTAGTTTTTTTTTTAAATCTTGCAAGTTACAAATGACAAAGCAGACACTGGCTCGATCGCAGTTGAAAATGTTTTATATTTTAGGAGGGCATTTTGCTCATCAAAGCAAGGATGCTGTAGAAAACTTGAAATGACTGCATGTGATACAATATGTTTAGATTTTACGATAGTGATATAATCATGTGTTATGGATATTATGTAATTAAATATACTCATGTAACTTCTATAAACAGAAAAATTTCTATTTTCAAGTGATAGGATTTTTCATTTTTCGAGGGTACAAGCATAATTTTTTTTTTGAAGGTATTTTTATTAAGTGATACGATTGTTCATTTTTCGAAGGTACAACAATTTTTTATTTTTTCAAAGGTATTCACCTCTAATGATTAGATTCCCTTATTGTTCGCTCAAGATAGTGCATGAAGGTATAACAAATTTGAAACTTTGTTTGACTTTAGAAGCAAAGGAAACAGCATTTAAATAAAAAGTATTTTGTTAGGATTGCTACAACTTTGTGTATCGATTGTGTTTATTTTTGGAAATGCAAATACACCATGTTTATAGTTGTTTGATTTTACCATTGAAATTTGGAAGTGTTTTCCCCGAGTTAAAAATGAAACAGATTACAAGCGGGAAAGCTCAGATATATATAAAATCATGTATTTTTTTTGCAGTTTTTTTTTTCTTTCTTTTTTTCGGCTTATACATGTATGTTATGCTAATACTCTGTACATTTGAGTCATAAGTCATATTTCATTTATATACAATTGAAATTCATTTGTTTTGTAGAATTGTATACAATGCTTACAGGTAGTAAGGTTTTGTTTTTCTTTTAAAGAAAAACAAAAGAAGGATATATTGATAGTGATTCTCTGTTTACAAGGGGAAAGGATAGAAAATATCATTTCGATAGATGTTTAATGTGTTATATATTTAGGTAATTAAAAAAAAAAAGAGAATGCCTTATAAAATGAGGACATTTTTCTGTAAGAGGAAGACTAGTTTGTAGGGATTTATTTTGAACTTCTGAAACTCCCCTTCATATCCATGATTCATCCCTTTCATATTAATAGGTCATCCCTCATTCACATTCACCCTTTTCATCCACCATCCTTTCATCTGTCTCTCTCTCTCTCTCTCTCATTGGTTTCAATGTTCACCTGATGCAGTCAAGCTTATAGTATAATTTACATATACTATGAATATTCAATATATACCCTTTGTTTATGTTTGAATATTCAAGAATACTTTGTGATGTTGATTTATACTCGTATGGGACTATTATGAATATTTATTGGTTTCTTCTACTTTGCATGGAATGTATGTGGAATGCTACATAGAATGCTGTTATGCTTTGCTACATTAAAACCTGGTCAGTTAGCCAGTAGTTATCAATCCTACAACATGTCTGCTGGGCTGCCTCTGTGTTAAGAGTGCTAGGAATTAGTGTTAGAACCGCAACCTTACACTATTAAATATCAGGAATATTGGATGCTCTGTTTCAAATACAGTCCAGATTGCCGAGCAATGAATTATCTCCTGCTTCTTGTCCAAAAAAACATATCTAACTGGTTTTTAAAACGGTATCATTTTACTTTCCATCTCCCAACATTATTTTGAACTGTCTTGAACTTAAGTTGTTTTCCTTCCTTGAAATGACACTACAGCCAGTCTATTCTGTTCATGTAGGCGTATTGAAAGAGCTTGTCCTCCATGCAGACAAGGAGAAAGAGCCATATTAAGTACCTTTTGGGACAATACATCAAAATAATGCGGTCATTGTTGCAATGTCAGGAATGCTATTTCTACCTCTTTGGAAATCCTCGCAATAACAAAAGTATCCACTCAATGAAGGGAGTGCCCGTTCTTTTCTTCAATTCATCAATTGATGCCATGTTATAAGAGCTGAGTAGTTTGTTACGTAAATATTCAAATATAGCCGATGCGAGCTATTAAAAAAAACTGAATCGAATAGCCTGCATCTTTAATATGAATAACAATGAGCAGTGCCTAAATACAGCTGCACTGCAATTCTAAGTTAGCTTCAACGAAAATGTTACTTTCAATGGCATGTTAGTTTGAATGCACCTGTTTCAAAACATAACAATCGTTAAATCAGCATCAGAAAGTGTTAAGAACTAAAAGCGAACCAGGTAATCGCAGTGAGGCAAAGTGGTCTCGTGGATAAGCAACCGCTTAGTAGGTGGAAGGTATCGGGTTCGATCCCCAGCTAGTGTATTTTGTTTTAAAGCCTAAAAGGGCCTATGGTGAGGGGGGGCAGCTGAGTGTAGGAAAAAAACTGTTAGGGAGCCCCTTTGAGGGGTCTTTTTTTTTGGGGGGGGGTCTTTTTTATTTTTTTATTTTTTTTCAAAAGCACAGTGTTAACAACTAAAAGTGAACCAGGTAATCGCAGTGAGGCAAAGTGGTCTAGTGGATAAGCAACCGCTTAGTAAGTGGAAGGTATCGGGTTCGATCCCCAGCTAGTGTATTTTGTTTTAAAGCCTAAAAGGGCCTATGGTGAGGGGGGGCAGCTGAGTGTAGGAAAAAAACTGTTAGGGAGCCCCTTTGAGGGGTCTTTTTTTTGGGGGGGGGGTCTTTTTTATTTTTTTATTTTTTTTCAAAAGCACAGTGTTAACAACTAAAAGTGAACCAGGTAATCGCAGTGAGGCAAAGTGGTCTAGTGGATAAGCAACCGCTTAGTAAGTGGAAGGTATCGGGTTCGATCCCCAGCTAGTGTATTTTGTTTTAAAGCCCAAAAGGGCCTTTGGTGAGGGGGGGAGCAGCTGAGTGTAGGAAAAAAACTGTTAGGGAGCCCCTTTGGGGGGTCTTTTTTTTGGGGGGGGGGGTCTTTTTTTTTTTTTTTCCTTTTTTTCAAAAGGACCGTCAGCTAGCTGGCGGTCGTCAGCTAGCTGGCGGTCGTCAGCTAGCTGGCGGTCGTCAGCTAGCTGGCGGTCGTCAGCTAGCTGGCGGTCGTCAGCTAGCTGGCGGTCGTCAGCTAGCTGGCGGTCGTCAGCTAGCTGGCGGTCGTCAGCTAGCTGGCGGTCGTCAGCTAGCTGGCGGTCGTCAGCTAGCTGGCGGTCGTCAGCTAGCTGGCGGTCGTCAGCTAGCTGGCGGTCGTCAGCGTGGCCTGCGGCCGATAGCGTTAGCCCCAAAGCCATGTCCAATTTTTAAACTACATTCAAGAGTCCCTTATTGCCATGTTAAACAAGTTTTTTACATTTTCAGTTCTACTTTCTTCCTTTTATTACTCTGTACACTCTGACCATGCTATCCTTTTCCAGTCTGTAAACAACTTTACAACATGAATTCAATGATGGGCAGGGTCTTTTTTTTTGTTTTCCTTTTTTTTCAAAAGGACCGTCAGCTAGCTATGTCCAATTTTTAAACTACATTCAAGAGTCCCTTATTGCCAGGTTTAACAAGTTTTTTACATTTTCAGTTCTACTTTCTTCCTTTTATTACTCTGTACACTCTGACCATGCTATCCTTTTCCAGTCTGTAAACAACTTAACAACATGAATTCAATGATGGGCAGGGTCTTTTTTTTTCTTCAAAAGGACCGTCAGCTAGCTATGTCCAATTTTTAAACTACATTCAAGAGTCCCTTATTGCCAGGCCAGGTTAAACAAGTTTTTTACGTTTTCAGTTCTATTTTCTTCCTTTATTACTCTGTACACTCTGACCATGCTATCCTTTTCCAGTCTGTAAACAACTTTACAACATGAATTCAATGATGGGCAGGGTTTTACTTTTCATATGAAAGCGCCCAAACTTCACGAGGTGAAACAAAGGGTCTTTCAAATTCAAGTCTATTCAAGCCCAATATGGGCTAACAACTGGCCTGCATACCCGAGCAGAATCATTTTATGCTCAACAAAGACACACAGCCTTGGATAAAGAGGTCCATTTTATTTTTTTAATTTAGTTATATTTTTTCATTGACAGTATACTATTAAATATCAGGAATATTGGATGCTCTGTTTCAAATACAGTCCAGATTGCCGAGCAATGAATTATCTCCTGCTTCTTGTCCAAAAAAACATATCTAACTGGTTTTTAAAACGGTATCATTTTACTTTCCATCTCCCAACATTATTTTGAACTGTCTTGAACTTAAGTTGTTTTCCTTCCTTGAAATGACACTACAGCCAGTCTATTCTGTTCATGTAGGCGTATTGAAAGAGCTTGTCCTCCATGCAGACAAGGAGAAAGAGCCATATTAAGTACCTTTTGGGACAATACATCAAAATAATGCGGTCATTGTTGCAATGTCAGGAATGCTATTTCTACCTCTTTGGAAATCCTCGCAATAACAAAAGTATCCACTCAATGAAGGGAGTGCCCGTTCTTTTCTTCAATTCATCAATTGATGCCATGTTATAAGAGCTGAGTAGTTTGTTACGTAAATATTCAAATATAGCCGATGCGAGCTATTAAAAAAAACTGAATCGAATAGCCTGCATCTTTAATATGAATAACAATGAGCAGTGCCTAAATACAGCTGCACTGCAATTCTAAGTTAGCTTCAACGAAAATGTTACTTTCAATGGCATGTTAGTTTGAATGCACCTGTTTCAAAACATAACAATCGTTAAATCAGCATCAGAAAGTGTTAAGAACTAAAAGCGAACCAGGTAATCGCAGTGAGGCAAAGTGGTCTCGTGGATAAGCAACCGCTTAGTAGGTGGAAGGTATCGGGTTCGATCCCCAGCTAGTGTATTTTGTTTTAAAGCCTAAAAGGGCCTATGGTGAGGGGGGGCAGCTGAGTGTAGGAAAAAAACTGTTAGGGAGCCCCTTTGAGGGGTCTTTTTTTTGGGGGGGGGGTCTTTTTTATTTTTTTATTTTTTTTCAAAAGCACAGTGTTAACAACTAAAAGTGAACCAGGTAATCGCAGTGAGGCAAAGTGGTCTAGTGGATAAGCAACCGCTTAGTAAGTGGAAGGTATCGGGTTCGATCCCCAGCTAGTGTATTTTGTTTTAAAGCCCAAAAGGGCCTTTGGTGAGGGGGGGAGCAGCTGAGTGTAGGAAAAAAACTGTTAGGGAGCCCCTTTGGGGGGTCTTTTTTTTTGGGGGGGGGTCTTTTTTTTTTTTTTTCCTTTTTTTCAAAAGGACCGTCAGCTAGCTGGCGGTCGTCAGCTAGCTGGCGGTCGTCAGCTAGCTGGCGGTCGTCAGCTAGCTGGCGGTCGTCAGCTAGCTGGCGGTCGTCAGCTAGCTGGCGGTCGTCAGCTAGCTGGCGGTCGTCAGCTAGCTGGCGGTCGTCAGCTAGCTGGCGGTCGTCAGCTAGCTGGCGGTCGTCAGCTAGCTGGCGGTCGTCAGCTAGCTGGCGGTCGTCAGCTAGCTGGCGGTCGTCAGCGTGGCCTGCGGCCGATAGCGTTAGCCCCAAAGCCATGTCCAATTTTTAAACTACATTCAAGAGTCCCTTATTGCCATGTTAAACAAGTTTTTTACATTTTCAGTTCTACTTTCTTCCTTTTATTACTCTGTACACTCTGACCATGCTATCCTTTTCCAGTCTGTAAACAACTTTACAACATGAATTCAATGATGGGCAGGGTCTTTTTTTTTGTTTTCCTTTTTTTTCAAAAGGACCGTCAGCTAGCTATGTCCAATTTTTAAACTACATTCAAGAGTCCCTTATTGCCAGGTTTAACAAGTTTTTTACATTTTCAGTTCTACTTTCTTCCTTTTATTACTCTGTACACTCTGACCATGCTATCCTTTTCCAGTCTGTAAACAACTTAACAACATGAATTCAATGATGGGCAGGGTCTTTTTTTTTCTTCAAAAGGACCGTCAGCTAGCTATGTCCAATTTTTAAACTACATTCAAGAGTCCCTTATTGCCAGGCCAGGTTAAACAAGTTTTTTACGTTTTCAGTTCTATTTTCTTCCTTTATTACTCTGTACACTCTGACCATGCTATCCTTTTCCAGTCTGTAAACAACTTTACAACATGAATTCAATGATGGGCAGGGTTTTACTTTTCATATGAAAGCGCCCAAACTTCACGAGGTGAAACAAAGGGTCTTTCAAATTCAAGTCTATTCAAGCCCAATATGGGCTAACAACTGGCCTGCATACCCGAGCAGAATCATTTTATGCTCAACAAAGACACACAGCCTTGGATAAAGAGGTCCATTTTATTTTTTTAATTTAGTTATATTTTTTCATTGACAGTATACTATTAAATATCAGGAATATTGGATGCTCTGTTTCAAATACAGTCCAGATTGCCGAGCAATGAATTATCTCCTGCTTCTTGTCCAAAAAAACATATCTAACTGGTTTTTAAAACGGTATCATTTTACTTTCCATCTCCCAACATTATTTTGAACTGTCTTGAACTTAAGTTGTTTTCCTTCCTTGAAATGACACTACAGCCAGTCTATTCTGTTCATGTAGGCGTATTGAAAGAGCTTGTCCTCCATGCAGACAAGGAGAAAGAGCCATATTAAGTACCTTTTGGGACAATACATCAAAATAATGCGGTCATTGTTGCAATGTCAGGAATGCTATTTCTACCTCTTTGGAAATCCTCGCAATAACAAAAGTATCCACTCAATGAAGGGAGTGCCCGTTCTTTTCTTCAATTCATCAATTGATGCCATGTTATAAGAGCTGAGTAGTTTGTTACGTAAATATTCAAATATAGCCGATGCGAGCTATTAAAAAAAACTGAATCGAATAGCCTGCATCTTTAATATGAATAACAATGAGCAGTGCCTAAATACAGCTGCACTGCAATTCTAAGTTAGCTTCAACGAAAATGTTACTTTCAATGGCATGTTAGTTTGAATGCACCTGTTTCAAAACATAACAATCGTTAAATCAGCATCAGAAAGTGTTAAGAACTAAAAGCGAACCAGGTAATCGCAGTGAGGCAAAGTGGTCTCGTGGATAAGCAACCGCTTAGTAGGTGGAAGGTATCGGGTTCGATCCCCAGCTAGTGTATTTTGTTTTAAAGCCTAAAAGGGCCTATGGTGAGGGGGGGCAGCTGAGTGTAGGAAAAAAACTGTTAGGGAGCCCCTTTGAGGGGTCTTTTTTTTGGGGGGGGGTCTTTTTTATTTTTTTATTTTTTTTCAAAAGCACAGTGTTAACAACTAAAAGTGAACCAGGTAATCGCAGTGAGGCAAAGTGGTCTAGTGGATAAGCAACCGCTTAGTAAGTGGAAGGTATCGGGTTCGATCCCCAGCTAGTGTATTTTGTTTTAAAGCCCAAAAGGGCCTTTGGTGAGGGGGGGAGCAGCTGAGTGTAGGAAAAAAACTGTTAGGGAGCCCCTTTGGGGGGTCTTTTTTTTTGGGGGGGGGTCTTTTTTTTTTTTTTTCCTTTTTTTCAAAAGGACCGTCAGCTAGCTGGCGGTCGTCAGCTAGCTGGCGGTCGTCAGCTAGCTGGCGGTCGTCAGCTAGCTGGCGGTCGTCAGCTAGCTGGCGGTCGTCAGCTAGCTGGCGGTCGTCAGCTAGCTGGCGGTCGTCAGCTAGCTGGCGGTCGTCAGCTAGCTGGCGGTCGTCAGCTAGCTGGCGGTCGTCAGCTAGCTGGCGGTCGTCAGCTAGCTGGCGGTCGTCAGCGTGGCCTGCGGCCGATAGCGTTAGCCCCAAAGCCATGTCCAATTTTTAAACTACATTCAAGAGTCCCTTATTGCCATGTTAAACAAGTTTTTTACATTTTCAGTTCTACTTTCTTCCTTTTATTACTCTGTACACTCTGACCATGCTATCCTTTTCCAGTCTGTAAACAACTTTACAACATGAATTCAATGATGGGCAGGGTCTTTTTTTTTGTTTTCCTTTTTTTTCAAAAGGACCGTCAGCTAGCTATGTCCAATTTTTAAACTACATTCAAGAGTCCCTTATTGCCAGGTTTAACAAGTTTTTTACATTTTCAGTTCTACTTTCTTCCTTTTATTACTCTGTACACTCTGACCATGCTATCCTTTTCCAGTCTGTAAACAACTTAACAACATGAATTCAATGATGGGCAGGGTCTTTTTTTTTCTTCAAAAGGACCGTCAGCTAGCTATGTCCAATTTTTAAACTACATTCAAGAGTCCCTTATTGCCAGGCCAGGTTAAACAAGTTTTTTACGTTTTCAGTTCTATTTTCTTCCTTTATTACTCTGTACACTCTGACCATGCTATCCTTTTCCAGTCTGTAAACAACTTTACAACATGAATTCAATGATGGGCAGGGTTTTACTTTTCATATGAAAGCGCCCAAACTTCACGAGGTGAAACAAAGGGTCTTTCAAATTCAAGTCTATTCAAGCCCAATATGGGCTAACAACTGGCCTGCATACCCGAGCAGAATCATTTTATGCTCAACAAAGACACACAGCCTTGGATAAAGAGGTCCATTTTATTTTTTTAATTTAGTTATATTTTTTCATTGACAGTATACTATTAAATATCAGGAATATTGGATGCTCTGTTTCAAATACAGTCCAGATTGCCGAGCAATGAATTATCTCCTGCTTCTTGTCCAAAAAAACATATCTAACTGGTTTTTAAAACGGTATCATTTTACTTTCCATCTCCCAACATTATTTTGAACTGTCTTGAACTTAAGTTGTTTTCCTTCCTTGAAATGACACTACAGCCAGTCTATTCTGTTCATGTAGGCGTATTGAAAGAGCTTGTCCTCCATGCAGACAAGGAGAAAGAGCCATATTAAGTACCTTTTGGGACAATACATCAAAATAATGCGGTCATTGTTGCAATGTCAGGAATGCTATTTCTACCTCTTTGGAAATCCTCGCAATAACAAAAGTATCCACTCAATGAAGGGAGTGCCCGTTCTTTTCTTCAATTCATCAATTGATGCCATGTTATAAGAGCTGAGTAGTTTGTTACGTAAATATTCAAATATAGCCGATGCGAGCTATTAAAAAAAACTGAATCGAATAGCCTGCATCTTTAATATGAATAACAATGAGCAGTGCCTAAATACAGCTGCACTGCAATTCTAAGTTAGCTTCAACGAAAATGTTACTTTCAATGGCATGTTAGTTTGAATGCACCTGTTTCAAAACATAACAATCGTTAAATCAGCATCAGAAAGTGTTAAGAACTAAAAGCGAACCAGGTAATCGCAGTGAGGCAAAGTGGTCTCGTGGATAAGCAACCGCTTAGTAGGTGGAAGGTATCGGGTTCGATCCCCAGCTAGTGTATTTTGTTTTAAAGCCTAAAAGGGCCTATGGTGAGGGGGGGCAGCTGAGTGTAGGAAAAAAACTGTTAGGGAGCCCCTTTGAGGGGTCTTTTTTTTTTGGGGGGGGGTCTTTTTTATTTTTTTATTTTTTTTCAAAAGCACAGTGTTAACAACTAAAAGTGAACCAGGTAATCGCAGTGAGGCAAAGTGGTCTAGTGGATAAGCAACCGCTTAGTAAGTGGAAGGTATCGGGTTCGATCCCCAGCTAGTGTATTTTGTTTTAAAGCCCAAAAGGGCCTTTGGTGAGGGGGGGAGCAGCTGAGTGTAGGAAAAAAACTGTTAGGGAGCCCCTTTGGGGGGTCTTTTTTTTTGGGGGGGGGTCTTTTTTTTTTTTTTTCCTTTTTTTCAAAAGGACCGTCAGCTAGCTGGCGGTCGTCAGCTAGCTGGCGGTCGTCAGCGTGGCCTGCGGCCGATAGCGTTAGCCCCAAAGCCATGTCCAATTTTTAAACTACATTCAAGAGTCCCTTATTGCCATGTTAAACAAGTTTTTTACATTTTCAGTTCTACTTTCTTCCTTTTATTACTCTGTACACTCTGACCATGCTATCCTTTTCCAGTCTGTAAACAACTTTACAACATGAATTCAATGATGGGCAGGGTCTTTTTTTTTGTTTTCCTTTTTTTTCAAAAGGACCGTCAGCTAGCTATGTCCAATTTTTAAACTACATTCAAGAGTCCCTTATTGCCAGGTTTAACAAGTTTTTTACATTTTCAGTTCTACTTTCTTCCTTTTATTACTCTGTACACTCTGACCATGCTATCCTTTTCCAGTCTGTAAACAACTTAACAACATGAATTCAATGATGGGCAGGGTCTTTTTTTTTCTTCAAAAGGACCGTCAGCTAGCTATGTCCAATTTTTAAACTACATTCAAGAGTCCCTTATTGCCAGGCCAGGTTAAACAAGTTTTTTACGTTTTCAGTTCTATTTTCTTCCTTTATTACTCTGTACACTCTGACCATGCTATCCTTTTCCAGTCTGTAAACAACTTTACAACATGAATTCAATGATGGGCAGGGTTTTACTTTTCATATGAAAGCGCCCAAACTTCACGAGGTGAAACAAAGGGTCTTTCAAATTCAAGTCTATTCAAGCCCAATATGGGCTAACAACTGGCCTGCATACCCGAGCAGAATCATTTTATGCTCAACAAAGACACACAGCCTTGGATAAAGAGGTCCATTTTATTTTTTTAATTTAGTTATATTTTTTCATTGACAGTATACTATTAAATATCAGGAATATTGGATGCTCTGTTTCAAATACAGTCCAGATTGCCGAGCAATGAATTATCTCCTGCTTCTTGTCCAAAAAAACATATCTAACTGGTTTTTAAAACGGTATCATTTTACTTTCCATCTCCCAACATTATTTTGAACTGTCTTGAACTTAAGTTGTTTTCCTTCCTTGAAATGACACTACAGCCAGTCTATTCTGTTCATGTAGGCGTATTGAAAGAGCTTGTCCTCCATGCAGACAAGGAGAAAGAGCCATATTAAGTACCTTTTGGGACAATACATCAAAATAATGCGGTCATTGTTGCAATGTCAGGAATGCTATTTCTACCTCTTTGGAAATCCTCGCAATAACAAAAGTATCCACTCAATGAAGGGAGTGCCCGTTCTTTTCTTCAATTCATCAATTGATGCCATGTTATAAGAGCTGAGTAGTTTGTTACGTAAATATTCAAATATAGCCGATGCGAGCTATTAAAAAAAACTGAATCGAATAGCCTGCATCTTTAATATGAATAACAATGAGCAGTGCCTAAATACAGCTGCACTGCAATTCTAAGTTAGCTTCAACGAAAATGTTACTTTCAATGGCATGTTAGTTTGAATGCACCTGTTTCAAAACATAACAATCGTTAAATCAGCATCAGAAAGTGTTAAGAACTAAAAGCGAACCAGGTAATCGCAGTGAGGCAAAGTGGTCTCGTGGATAAGCAACCGCTTAGTAGGTGGAAGGTATCGGGTTCGATCCCCAGCTAGTGTATTTTGTTTTAAAGCCTAAAAGGGCCTATGGTGAGGGGGGGGCAGCTGAGTGTAGGAAAAAAACTGTTAGGGAGCCCCTTTGAGGGGTCTTTTTTTTTGGGGGGGGGTCTTTTTTATTTTTTTATTTTTTTTCAAAAGCACAGTGTTAACAACTAAAAGTGAACCAGGTAATCGCAGTGAGGCAAAGTGGTCTAGTGGATAAGCAACCGCTTAGTAAGTGGAAGGTATCGGGTTCGATCCCCAGCTAGTGTATTTTGTTTTAAAGCCCAAAAGGGCCTTTGGTGAGGGGGGGAGCAGCTGAGTGTAGGAACAAAACTGTTAGGGAGCCCCTTTGGGGGGTCTTTTTTTTTGGGGGGGGGTCTTTTTTTTTTTTTTTCCTTTTTTTCAAAAGGACCGTCAGCTAGCTGGCGGTCGTCAGCTAGCTGGCGGTCGTCAGCGTGGCCTGCGGCCGATAGCGTTAGCCCCAAAGCCATGTCCAATTTTTAAACTACATTCAAGAGTCCCTTATTGCCATGTTAAACAAGTTTTTTACATTTTCAGTTCTACTTTCTTCCTTTTATTACTCTGTACACTCTGACCATGCTATCCTTTTCCAGTCTGTAAACAACTTTACAACATGAATTCAATGATGGGCAGGGTCTTTTTTTTTGTTTTCCTTTTTTTTCAAAAGGACCGTCAGCTAGCTATGTCCAATTTTTAAACTACATTCAAGAGTCCCTTATTGCCAGGTTTAACAAGTTTTTTACATTTTCAGTTCTACTTTCTTCCTTTTATTACTCTGTACACTCTGACCATGCTATCCTTTTCCAGTCTGTAAACAACTTAACAACATGAATTCAATGATGGGCAGGGTCTTTTTTTTTCTTCAAAAGGACCGTCAGCTAGCTATGTCCAATTTTTAAACTACATTCAAGAGTCCCTTATTGCCAGGCCAGGTTAAACAAGTTTTTTACGTTTTCAGTTCTATTTTCTTCCTTTATTACTCTGTACACTCTGACCATGCTATCCTTTTCCAGTCTGTAAACAACTTTACAACATGAATTCAATGATGGGCAGGGTTTTACTTTTCATATGAAAGCGCCCAAACTTCACGAGGTGAAACAAAGGGTCTTTCAAATTCAAGTCTATTCAAGCCCAATATGGGCTAACAACTGGCCTGCATACCCGAGCAGAATCATTTTATGCTCAACAAAGACACACAGCCTTGGATAAAGAGGTCCATTTTATTTTTTTAATTTAGTTATATTTTTTCATTGACAGTATACTATTAAATATCAGGAATATTGGATGCTCTGTTTCAAATACAGTCCAGATTGCCGAGCAATGAATTATCTCCTGCTTCTTGTCCAAAAAAACATATCTAACTGGTTTTTAAAACGGTATCATTTTACTTTCCATCTCCCAACATTATTTTGAACTGTCTTGAACTTAAGTTGTTTTCCTTCCTTGAAATGACACTACAGCCAGTCTATTCTGTTCATGTAGGCGTATTGAAAGAGCTTGTCCTCCATGCAGACAAGGAGAAAGAGCCATATTAAGTACCTTTTGGGACAATACATCAAAATAATGCGGTCATTGTTGCAATGTCAGGAATGCTATTTCTACCTCTTTGGAAATCCTCGCAATAACAAAAGTATCCACTCAATGAAGGGAGTGCCCGTTCTTTTCTTCAATTCATCAATTGATGCCATGTTATAAGAGCTGAGTAGTTTGTTACGTAAATATTCAAATATAGCCGATGCGAGCTATTAAAAAAACTGAATCGAATAGCCTGCATCTTTAATATGAATAACAATGAGCAGTGCCTAAATACAGCTGCACTGCAATTCTAAGTTAGCTTCAACGAAAATGTTACTTTCAATGGCATGTTAGTTTGAATGCACCTGTTTCAAAACATAACAATCGTTAAATCAGCATCAGAAAGTGTTAAGAACTAAAAGCGAACCAGGTAATCGCAGTGAGGCAAAGTGGTCTCGTGGATAAGCAACCGCTTAGTAGGTGGAAGGTATCGGGTTCGATCCCCAGCTAGTGTATTTTGTTTTAAAGCCTAAAAGGGCCTATGGTGAGGGGGGGCAGCTGAGTGTAGGAAAAAAACTGTTAGGGAGCCCCTTTGAGGGGTCTTTTTTTTTGGGGGGGGGTCTTTTTTATTTTTTTATTTTTTTTCAAAAGCACAGTGTTAACAACTAAAAGTGAACCAGGTAATCGCAGTGAGGCAAAGTGGTCTAGTGGATAAGCAACCGCTTAGTAAGTGGAAGGTATCGGGTTCGATCCCCAGCTAGTGTATTTTGTTTTAAAGCCCAAAAGGGCCTTTGGTGAGGGGGGGAGCAGCTGAGTGTAGGAAAAAAACTGTTAGGGAGCCCCTTTGGGGGGTCTTTTTTTTGGGGGGGGGGTCTTTTTTTTTTTTTTTCCTTTTTTTCAAAAGGACCGTCAGCTAGCTGGCGGTCGTCAGCTAGCTGGCGGTCGTCAGCTAGCTGGCGGTCGTCAGCTAGCTGGCGGTCGTCAGCTAGCTGGCGGTCGTCAGCTAGCTGGCGGTCGTCAGCTAGCTGGCGGTCGTCAGCTAGCTGGCGGTCGTCAGCTAGCTGGCGGTCGTCAGCTAGCTGGCGGTCGTCAGCGTGGCCTGCGGCCGATAGCGTTAGCCCCAAAGCCATGTCCAATTTTTAAACTACATTCAAGAGTCCCTTATTGCCATGTTAAACAAGTTTTTTACATTTTCAGTTCTACTTTCTTCCTTTTATTACTCTGTACACTCTGACCATGCTATCCTTTTCCAGTCTGTAAACAACTTTACAACATGAATTCAATGATGGGCAGGGTCTTTTTTTTTGTTTTCCTTTTTTTTCAAAAGGACCGTCAGCTAGCTATGTCCAATTTTTAAACTACATTCAAGAGTCCCTTATTGCCAGGTTTAACAAGTTTTTTACATTTTCAGTTCTACTTTCTTCCTTTTATTACTCTGTACACTCTGACCATGCTATCCTTTTCCAGTCTGTAAACAACTTAACAACATGAATTCAATGATGGGCAGGGTCTTTTTTTTTCTTCAAAAGGACCGTCAGCTAGCTATGTCCAATTTTTAAACTACATTCAAGAGTCCCTTATTGCCAGGCCAGGTTAAACAAGTTTTTTACGTTTTCAGTTCTATTTTCTTCCTTTATTACTCTGTACACTCTGACCATGCTATCCTTTTCCAGTCTGTAAACAACTTTACAACATGAATTCAATGATGGGCAGGGTTTTACTTTTCATATGAAAGCGCCCAAACTTCACGAGGTGAAACAAAGGGTCTTTCAAATTCAAGTCTATTCAAGCCCAATATGGGCTAACAACTGGCCTGCATACCCGAGCAGAATCATTTTATGCTCAACAAAGACACACAGCCTTGGATAAAGAGGTCCATTTTATTTTTTTAATTTAGTTATATTTTTTCATTGACAGTATACTATTAAATATCAGGATATTGGATGCTCTGTTTCAAATACAGTCCAGATTGCCGAGCAATGAATTATCTCCTGCTTCTTGTCCAAAAAAACATATCTAACTGGTTTTTAAAACGGTATCATTTTACTTTCCATCTCCCAACATTATTTTGAACTGTCTTGAACTTAAGTTGTTTTCCTTCCTTGAAATGACACTACAGCCAGTCTATTCTGTTCATGTAGGCGTATTGAAAGAGCTTGTCCTCCATGCAGACAAGGAGAAAGAGCCATATTAAGTACCTTTTGGGACAATACATCAAAATAATGCGGTCATTGTTGCAATGTCAGGAATGCTATTTCTACCTCTTTGGAAATCCTCGCAATAACAAAAGTATCCACTCAATGAAGGGAGTGCCCGTTCTTTTCTTCAATTCATCAATTGATGCCATGTTATAAGAGCTGAGTAGTTTGTTACGTAAATATTCAAATATAGCCGATGCGAGCTATTAAAAAAAACTGAATCGAATAGCCTGCATCTTTAATATGAATAACAATGAGCAGTGCCTAAATACAGCTGCACTGCAATTCTAAGTTAGCTTCAACGAAAATGTTACTTTCAATGGCATGTTAGTTTGAATGCACCTGTTTCAAAACATAACAATCGTTAAATCAGCATCAGAAAGTGTTAAGAACTAAAAGCGAACCAGGTAATCGCAGTGAGGCAAAGTGGTCTCGTGGATAAGCAACCGCTTAGTAGGTGGAAGGTATCGGGTTCGATCCCCAGCTAGTGTATTTTGTTTTAAAGCCTAAAAGGGCCTATGGTGAGGGGGGGCAGCTGAGTGTAGGAAAAAAACTGTTAGGGAGCCCCTTTGAGGGGTCTTTTTTTTGGGGGGGGGGTCTTTTTTATTTTTTTATTTTTTTTCAAAAGCACAGTGTTAACAACTAAAAGTGAACCAGGTAATCGCAGTGAGGCAAAGTGGTCTAGTGGATAAGCAACCGCTTAGTAAGTGGAAGGTATCGGGTTCGATCCCAGCTAGTGTATTTTGTTTTAAAGCCCAAAAGGGCCTTTGGTGAGGGGGGGAGCAGCTGAGTGTAGGAAAAAAACTGTTAGGGAGCCCCTTTGGGGGGTCTTTTTTTTTGGGGGGGGGGTCTTTTTTTTTTTTTTTCCTTTTTTTCAAAAGGACCGTCAGCTAGCTGGCGGTCGTCAGCTAGCTGGCGGTCGTCAGCTAGCTGGCGGTCGTCAGCTAGCTGGCGGTCGTCAGCTAGC